>JAJMEQ010000041.1:0-81947 GCA_030574255.1 Groenewaldozyma tartarivorans | reverse complement strand
CGAAATCATCGAATCGAATCGAATGTTCAAAAAACCCATTCGTTGGCCATCCCTAGCGAAGTCAACCAATGAAATACAAGGAATCACATGAATGTATTGTGAACCATTAGAAAGCTACTTTCTACTAAAATGGTATGATATTAATATTTTGGCAATAAAATGTTGAGAACTGCTAATTATCTCACTGTTTTGCTGCTAATTTAGAAGTTTGTTAGGGAATTTTCGATTAATCACTATTAAAACTAGGACATCACCGTAAGAACACTTCAATTGTCTGTATTTCAACGGTATTTGGTTTTAAGTGCACCCCGGAGTCATCTAAATACTAATTCTATATATATATAATGAGATAATGACCCAGAATTGGCTCCCGACCAAAAATCCGGGGTCAAAATATTTAAAACCAGGGGTTTTCATCATAGATTGTACAATTTTACTCTACAAAAGAATGAAACTTTACCATAACATAGTTCTACGCTTTCTGTCTTCTTCAATATAAGATTCTATCCAATTGCATGAAAACTCTCCGTGTTGTCGGTATTTTTATCTAGTCATACTCCCCGGATCCTCATCAGAGATTTAATTAACCTTACTTTTTTTTAAACTACGATACCGGTGCGCCTTTAATTCAATTAACTGCAATTGCAAGATCTTCGAATATTAGAATTCAATAGATTGTTGCAATGACCAAAACCAGGATAAGGCATACATTTTTAACCGACCAAGCAAAGGAAAATGTTGTGGAGTTTTCTAAAGACGGGTCAGTCCTGCACGTCTCACCTTCCGTCCCTCGCCATGATAAAATCGTCATACCAATTGCTATTCAGCCTACAGAATTATCACAGTATTTAGATGGGTTTGGACCATTATCAATTCATTGGTCGTCATTTAAAGATTTCAACCATGATGTACCGTTCAAGACTTCCCATGAACCTGGGCTACATGTAGAAGTACCTCTAACAGCTTCCATTAATGTTACATCACTTATAATCAAATCACTATTAGGTGTAGATATTGAGCAGGATGCCATCACCACACCAAATTCTAAGAGCATTTACATTCCAATACGCCAATTAAAAGGCGGATTGCTTCAATCATACTTCAATGAAGATGAGTTACAGCATATGGACTCGTTTAGCTCTACTTTTGGATACTTGCCTGGCGACCCTCATCCTTCTCAAGTCGAAAATGATCTGGTCTTTGAAGCGTATTGGGAAGGTCTGCCACATAGCTATGACCTTATAGCAGATAAGAACCAGAAAGTAGAGGTTGGACTATTTTACGTGCAACAAAATGACAGAATATCTGAATGGATTTTAAGAGGCGTTACAAGACCATTAGAAAGTAAGAAAAAAGGGAATCCAGCTATACTCAATTTACATTTGAATCATCAACAGTTAAATACTACTTATTCATCAGCGTTTCAGGAACCAGCTGGCCTGCACCCGAAACATGTTTTATCAATCAATAACTATATTGCGCCATCATCAGGAGACAATTGCCGGTTATTTGCCAAATATACAATTCCTAATTCACTTTTCCTTGATAAGTACCAACTAGAGGATTTATCAAGAGAAATAGAATCACAGCCAACTCCAGGCATCTTTTATGGTGTCTGGGGAGAGACAGATTTAGAAGCTCCAGTATGGTCAGTTAAAGCATGGGGTAGTGAAGCTATTATAGAGATTTTACCCAAAAACCAAAGTTCAAAATCATTTGATTTCATTTTACCAATGCATTCAAGGTATCATACTCCACAAATTGTAGACCATGTTACTAGGGAGGTTCCTTATCCAGTAGTATTCCAGGCTTGCAAGGACTATAATTTCAAGGAATCACCTGAACCAAGAGGTTTAGGGTTTGAATCATTTTTTCCAGAAGATACTGTTTTCCGGTATTTGACGGCATCTACCAATGACGAATTGTCAACAAAATTTCAAATACCTGTTGCTCAAACACAAAATTTTGAAAAAATTCAAATAATTTCAGTATCAGTATTAATGGCCGGATTTTTCTTTCTGATATTTAAGATAATCCGAGTTAAACCTAAGACTGATTAAAAATTGATTGATGTAATTTTTGGGAAATCAATGTTTGCAATTCTTTTACTGCAACTGCACTTGACTTTTTCTGTAATCCTACCCAATATTTGGTCAAACTCTGGCTAATATTTAGCTCCCTTGAATCATCAATATTATATTTTTGAGATTGAGCCTTACTTAATGATCTCTTTTCATGCTTGCATTTCAATACAATATCAGAAATTTTATCAGATACATATTCTTGACCAGCCAACGATGCAGAAGACGAAGGTGAACTTATGATTGTAGAATACTTGCTCCATAAAAGTTGAAGGATTTTTGAATCCATATCACTTTTAAAATATGATATATCTAGTTGGTAGTATCGCTTACTATGTACCCCAAAATCCTCCAATTTACTCACAGGAATACCTGATTTGAACTCCTCGCTTTCGATATTGCGAGGAACATGGCCCTCAGGGTATGCTCTGAATGCACCAATCTCTACTTTACCCGCAGCAAGAGTCTGTTTAGGATCAATCACAAGCGCCAAGTAAGGATCTTGAAATTGTTGGTTTTGTAGTTGCGTATTTACGTCAATCCCTGAAAGCCAACATCCATATCCTGGATGGGAATGGTACCATCCAACCACGTTCTCAGGACGACCAGTCTCATGTAAACTTGCTAGATACTGAACCATGTATTCATAAGCCTCACTTTGCGCATTAACTCGTGTTTCGGTCCCTTCAACAGGTAAAGGGAATGCATCCATGATAACAAAGCTACGCCCAACGATTTTGCCTGTCATTACGCCCATAACTTCAATGTCACCACCGGAATTGGCGTGCATTGACATTTTCAATAGCGCTACTGCGGATATCTTGACTGATGTGAAATAGTTGGGATTCGAATTCCATGGCCGCTGTCTCAATAATTCCCTTTGCGCTTCTGCATCATACGAATACAGCGTATCTGCGGATCCCACGGCCGTTATCTGGTTTTCTCGTTCAAACTTTTCCATATTGACTATGAGAATACAAGTTATTATTTGCAATAATTGGTAAGAGCGCTAGCTATATATAACAGTAGCTAGTTGGCTTATGATTATCGGTTCTTTATAATTATATTGACGTTAACGCGTACGTTAACGTTATAACCCACGTATAACGTTAACGTTAACATAACTAATATTTTTGAACTATTGCTACCAATTACACCATTTGGCGCGTCTAGCTGAGCGGTAAGAAAGGACGAGCCTTATAAAGAGGTTCTCTTAGAAACCTATGATATAAGATATTCTGATATCCATATAGTATTACGTGCTCATGGAGTTATTATATTAGTCACGTGATTATATCAACCAGTAACGTGAACGCGCGCGAGCCTGGGCCTTTATCTTTTAAAATTTAGGTCGACCGGATATATCGATCTGGCAAGCTTGCGGTACGAATATTTAACAAGCCGGCCTTATTGCCTAATTAGGCCTAGCTAGGATGGATGAATGGACACGAACTACCAAGGGGTACGACCTTAGTAGACTCAAACGAGCAATATGGAGTGGCCAGTTTGTGGACCGTGAATTACCACCGCGGGCGTTACTATGGAAAGTCATTCTTGTATATGGTACATTCGACCAAGCTAGTTGGCGAAGTCAACAAGAACGAGCTCATACCCATTATCGCAATTTAAGTGAGCATGCTCAAAACGAAATGAAGAAGGGCACAGAGAACAACCAATTTGATCCGTTATCAGACGAAAATGAGTTAAACGATGCTGGCGAATTGCTTGAAGAAGTCAAACGAGATGTTGTTCGTGCTTTCCCGGATGTTGAGTTCTTCCGATTACCAGAGATCCAAGCTCAATTGACGAATATTCTATTTATTTATGCACTTAGTCACCCTGATATTGCATATAAGCAAGGGATGCATGAGGTTGCAGGCCCTATTTTATACGTTGTTCATAAGGAAAACAACCCCAAATATATTGAATCTGATACTTATATGATATTCGAAGCGATTATGAGAAATGCAGAGAAATGGTACCAGGGCCCAAAGGGAGTCGAGCCACCGTTTATTCTTACAAAGTCGAGGAAAATACAGGAATCAATATTGAAGCTTGTTGATTCGGAGTTGTACGACTTGCTTGTGGAAAATGATATTGAGCCTCAGATATGGGCTATTCGATGGATAAGATTACTATTTGGTAGAGAGTTCACGTTCCAAAATACTTTGAACTTATGGGATGCTATTTTTGCAGCCGATGGTACTACCTTGGAAATTGTAGATTATATTTGTGTGGTATTATTATTACGGGTAAAGAAACTATTAATGGAAGCTGAAGGATATACTGAAATATTGACCACACTTCTAAATTACCCCCTTAGTCCTGCTGAGCAACCTTGGAAATTTGTTTCTGATGCAGTCTTCTTGAAAACAAATACCGACTTGGAAGGTGGTAGAAGAATATTGAAAGATTATGGAGATTCCTTTTGGAATTCCCCACCATCCAGTCCGTTAGATGTAAAAGACCCACACAAACCGTCTAAATTGGCATTTGAAACATTGATAGATGTAGCTAGAACGGTCTCATCGAAACTAGATATTGAACGGAGGTTTAAGGATACATTACAGTTGGAGCATGATGGAAGAAATAGAGCCAAAATACAGCTTGATGAATATAAGAAGTCGATAGACAAACGAAACAGAGCATTAGCAGATATGCTAGAAACAAATTTGAAAACCCTTGAATCGTTACATTTACGAGATGATAATAGCCGAGCTAGAAATGCTTTGGAAGCTATCCAGGAAGTTCGTCAATTGCTATTAAATAGCGATAGACCAATTGAAACTGTTGCAAACACTCACAATGTTTCAAGTATAGATGATAGTGATTCTGATGAAACTCAGGTTGATAGAGAGCCAGAACATCTTCCAAGAGCTTCATTTAGTACTGGAACGTTCCATACTCCCACGAGGAAGACTCTTGCTCAAAGTGAGTTCTCATGGATGCTTGGTTCACCTGCAGCCGGGACCCAATTAAATAGCATTAACCGTATTCCGAGCGGATCCAAAAACGATCTCTTCGAATTGTCGTAATATTTATAGATATATTAGATTACATAACACGTTTGCCGTATCTAGTTAGGCGAAAGCTTTAAGGACCTTCCCCATAGATTTGATAAATGATCTCCAAATCTCCAGATCTGGCTGTTATACGTACGTTATAACGTTAACGTACGTCAATTTAAATTTAGCGCACAAACGTTAACTACGTAAATTTAATTTCGTGTATACCGTGTACATGTTATAGTTTCCTCTTTGGCAAAATGACAGAGACCCCTTCGAAGGATACCAGCAATGGGATCAAGTCACCAATAACTGACTCTAAAAAGTCAGATCTAGACTCACCATTACGAATAACACCAGTAAGAAGAAAAACACTGGTACAGGAACAATGGGGTATTCATCAGGTACCCACAATGCTGTCAGATTTCAAACGGTACACGAGCCATGGTAGTATTTCTGGGCCTTCTTCAAGCGACGGCCATCCAAGGATGACCAGAAGAGTAAGTACAATTCCCGGCGTTACATTACCATCAGATGGCACTCAACAAGAAGAACATCGGTCAATGATTGGAGGTATACCCGTGTTTGTGTCTCTGCCGAGCTCTTTACTGGCGTCGCAGTACCTTAGCACGCTATGTGGGACTCTTGGCACTGTTGTAGGCGTTTCAGGTGTAGTAATGGTATTTGTAGCAATTGCTAGTTCATTAGAAAAAAATTCTGGACCGTTAACGAGAATAGAACGGAATAATACGTTGATGCTTTTAGCATCCGTGGTGTGTTATATTTATTCAAGCTTGACCCTTGGTACGGTCAGGTGTACTGTTGCTTTATTAGCAGCATTGAATTTACCAAAAATTACCAATGTTTCTTGGAAAACTGGCATTCCATATTTGGCAGCATTGTTGATCATGCTAGTATTTGATTTAGGTCAGTTTGGCGATGCTAGCCGTATACTAAGCGGGTATATGGCCTTGGTGCTAGCTGGAGGGTATCTATCCATGGGTGTTAGTAACGTATCACCTGGTTTGAGTCTCAGTAGTGGAGCAGTTTTAATATTGGGGTGGCTTTTCTTTACTAGTCCTAAACTTGACTCTATTCTACTATCTCTTATAACCAGTGGGTCGATTGGTGTATTTTTGTTAGCACGTAGAGATATTCCTAAATCAAGGTTCAATCCTTTGATAGGTGGAATTATCTCAGTAGTGCTAGGATCAATTACAAGTGAAGTTTCGTTATGGGCAGTTGTTATATCCTCTTTTACAGTTTTGCTACCGGTTGAAAGTAGTATTGAAAATTTAGAAACTAATGGAAAAGAAGGGATAAGTAATTGGAGTTTAATAGATTCAATTTTGGCACATGACGATACTAGAAGTATTTTTTATTTCATGTTATTGAACTTTTCATTTATGTTGATTCAATTATTTTATTCGATCTTGTCACATTCATTAGGATTGTTATCGGACAGTATCCATATGTTTTTTGATTGTCTTGCATTACTTGTAGGGTTAGTTGCAAGTATATTGTCGAAGTTTCCTCCAAGTACAAGGTTTCCCTATGGGTTCAGTAAAATTGAACCTTTATCTGGGTTTACCAATGGGTGCTTGCTTATTGGTATTGCTTGTGGGATTGTTGCCAAAGGTATCGAAAGAATATCTCATCCCGTTGAATTGGAGAAAACGTTTGAATTGGTGGTTGTGAGTATATTAGGGCTAGCTGTGAATTTAGTAGGTATTTTTGCCTTTAATCATGGACATTCTCATGGACATTCTCATGGACATTCTCACGGACATTCCCATTCCCATACAAATGACCATAATCATGAACACAGTCATGAGAATGACAATTCCCACGATCATGGACATTCCCATGAACATTCGCATGATCAGTCGTCTTCGGAAGTGCCAATCCTATGTGAAGATTCACATTCAATCTCAGTATCTTCGGAGCATGAAAGCGAAAACATGCATGGGATATTCTTACATATAATGGCAGACACATTAGGCTCAGTTGGAGTTATAATATCTACTATAATGGTCAAACTTACAGGCTGGTCCGGGTTTGATCCCATTGCTTCAATGATGATAGCTGCACTCATTTTTCTATCAGCCATCCCGCTGGTAAGATCCTCAGCCAACACTCTCATGCTATCATTGAACGGGGATCAGGAATACAAAATACGGGATATTCTTAATGATATATCGATAACTAGTGGGGTAGCCAGTTACTCTGTGCCAAAATTCTGGTCAGACGGAGGTATCGTACGGGGAGTTATCCATGTGCAGTATCTCAAAGGAGCTAACTCAACAGTAGTTAGAGATAAAGTCGCCAAAAAGTTACAAGAAAATGGTATCAATAATGTATATATCCAAGTAGAAGAAGAGGGTTCCTCATGCTGGTGCAGAAAATAAAGTGATGGGGGTAATTTATAATATGAGCTTATATACACAGCTATGTAGGGTTAGCGCTTTATATATAGCTATCCGATCCGATCGACCTCGAGAAATTATTTCAGATCAGCACTGGATTTAAAATTAATATTTGTAGTTTCAAATTTGCCTTAGTAAGAAAACTTGTAATGAGCAGAACAGGCGTGTTGGTGCTTGGCCCTGCTGGGGTAGGCAAAAGCACATTCTGCAGCTCAATTATATCCTATATGCAAAGTGTGGGTCGACGTGCACATATAGTTAACCTTGACCCTGCTGCTGAGCCTACAGAATATGAATTTTCAGTGGACATTCGAGATTTGATTTCACTTGAAGATGCAATGGAAGAATTGGAATATGGGCCCAATGGTGGACTTGTTTATTGTATGGAGTTTTTGCTAGAGAATCTTGATTGGCTGGATGAAGAAATAGGGGATTATGAGGATGAATATTTGATATTTGATTGTCCAGGTCAAATTGAATTATATACTCATATTCCAGTGCTACCAGCAATAGTTAAACATCTTTCAACCAACTTGAACTTCCACTTATGCGTAACTTACTTATTGGAAGCACCCTTTGTTATTGATAGATCCAAGTTTTTTTCAGGCGTTTTATCGGCAATGTCGGCTATGATACTGCTGGAAACTCCTCATATCAATATTTTAAGTAAAGTCGACTTGATTAAAGACGAAGTTCCTAGACGTGAACTTAAAAGATATTTAAATCCTGATCCATTATTACTGGCAGACGAGGCTAATTCCAAGCTTAATCCTAAATATCATGAACTGAGTAAGGCTATTGCTAATTTGACCGAGGAATTTGGGATGGTTCAATTTTTGCCATTATTTGCAAAGGATCCCGACAGTGTAGCAACTATTGTAAGCTACATTGATGACATAACACAATGGAGTGAAGCACAAGAGCCTAAAGAACCTAATGATGCAATTGAAATTCCGGATGATGACTAAGGGAGAAACGGAAGTAGAAAGCACACTCTGTACAGTATTTATTGGCAAAGCCGCAAAAAAATTGTAAAAAAAAAAGAAAAACAAAAATAAAGAAAAATTAGAATGCAATAACATATTAATATTAATAATTTACACAACCTACCCAAGGGTAGTTATTAAATACATCCCTGCTAACCTCCGTCCTGTTGAAGGAGATTTGTTTGGATGGTCTGCGTCGTTCCATACACATTAATGACATAAAATAAATCAATGCTTTGAAAAACTGGTTAAACCAATGTCTTTCTTTTAACTTGTTTCAGTTGCCGCAATTGCTTCTTTGACAACGTTGGGAAATTCAACTGGCTCTTCTTTATTCTATCGGATTCTTCCAACCTATACAAATCTAAAAGCTTCGGAATGACCTGAACATCACCTTTCACCTCTATATCAAACGTATCTTTAAATAAAGGAGGTGGTTCATCTACATTTATCCATACAACTGGCCCCTTAACAGCATGAACAGCCTGGGAGAATTCCTTAACCATTCGTTTGACACCGGGGATTTTCAACGAAGTACCAACCACTACTAACCCATCAGGTTTGCCCTTCATATCATGCTCGCACACTGCCCCAATTGCCTCTGAATCAGGATTAACCTCATTATATAAGACTATCCTCGGTCTTAGCTTGCCCACGCCTAAAGTACGTATTCCAGCTACTTCTCTTACCGAATCCATCTCAGCACACTCTGGACATTCAGGAGTATCTTCACTAACAAAAAGTTCAGGTTTAAGTTCGCTCATCCAGGAACATCTCGTACAAACCATATACTCCAGCGATCCATGCAACTGTATGACATTGTTATTAAGCCAGGGCTTTTTCCCAGGCAAGGGCACCTTGGTTTTCAGGTGTTGTAATCGACATTCTAGAGCATCAATATTTTGAGTGTATAACCGTTTGAGTCTATGCTCAGAAGCGATTGAATCTAACATTTCATGGAAAGGAGTTGGCCGTGCTTCAGCACATAATTGTGCTAGATCTCTTATAGTATTGTGAAATTGACCTGTAGATGCCTTACTTTGATAAACACTTGAGTCGAACATTTGCTGACCAGTACTTGTATTATTGTCAACACCATAATATCGTTTACCAAGCTGCGAAAAAAGCCCATTAGAGGACCGAAAGTCCGGGATACCTGACTGCACTGAGACGCCTGCGCCTACAATTACAACTAACCGCCGACATTCCTTAAATAAATGGTTTATAATAGCCAAGTCCTGCCTCTTGGCCGAATCTATCCAATCAAGGTAATGCTTATAGTCTTCGTTTTGTCTATTAATGCAGTTTGTACTCTGCTTATCCGGAATTTGCAGTTCTTGCAAACTTAATACGCGAGACTCCTCGTCGCATGCCCTCAGCTTCGGCATACGGGGCTTTCGTTTGCCAGACATTTAGACTGTAAAGTTTCTAGCTTAACATCCACCTCGAAGCAGGAATTAATATATATTCAAGAATGGCATATAACACATATATGCATGTACATAATATTAATAGTTATATACATGAGCATGATCATGATATATCGCACTTTGAGCTTATGAGGACAGTAGACTACGTACGTACATGTACATGAATTTATAGGGCCAGCCGCACGATTTAAAGTTATTGAAATCGAAACCTCAGATCGATCTCAAAAAATCTCGAGACGCCGATATCACTTGCAATTGCAATAACGTTAGAAGCTCGGCCCTCTCTGTACATACAGGTTCTGGCAAAAATTGACTGACATGGTGCAAATTAGTGAAATCAAGGGAAACACGAGGGAAAGCCGGACGGCTGCACATACCCATATCAAGGGTCTGGGACTGGATGAATATGGTAACGCTAGAAAAGTTGAAGGTGGCTTTGTAGGCCAAGAAAGTGCCAGAGAAGCTTGTGGTGTTATTGTTGATTTAATCAAAGCTAAAAAATTATCTGGAAAAGCTGTTTTACTTGCAGGTGGCCCGGGTACTGGAAAGACTGCCTTGGCACTTGCAATTTCCCAAGAACTAGGCCCCAAAGTACCATTTTGTCCTATGGTTGGTAGTGAAGTATATTCTACTGAGGTCAAAAAAACTGAAGCTTTGATGGAAAATTTTCGACGCGCCATTGGTTTAAGAATCAAAGAGACAAAAGAAGTTTATGAAGGTGAAATTACTGAAATCACTCCCGAAGAGGCTGAAAACCCACTTGGAGGGTATGGCAAGACTATCAGTCATGTCGTTATTGGACTCAAGTCGTATCGTGGAACTAAACAATTACGATTGGATCCTAGCATATACGAGAGCATCCAAAAAGAACGGGTAACAGTAGGTGACGTTATATACATTGAAGCTAACACTGGTGCTGTTAAACGAGTTGGAAGATCAGATGCGTACGTTACTGAGTTTGATCTTGAAGCTGAAGAATATGTTCCTTTACCTAAGGGAGATGTACATAAAAAGAAGGAGATTGTACAGGATGTAACTTTACATGACTTGGACGTTGCTAATGCTCGTCCCCAGGGAGGTCAAGATGTTATGTCGATGATGGGCCAGTTGATGAAACAGAAAAAGACAGAAATAACCGATAGATTGAGGACAGAGATCAATAAAGTGGTACAGAAATATATCGACCAGGGAATTGCCGAATTAATTCCTGGTGTACTATTTATAGATGAAGTCCACATGTTGGATATCGAATCATTTACATATCTCAATCGTGCTTTAGAATCTCAAATCTCGCCTATAGTTGTTTTGGCTTCTAATAGAGGCTTGACTTCAATTAAGGGTACTTCAGATGATATATTGGCACCACATGGAATTCCACCAGATTTGGTAGATAGATTACTCATTATCAAGACATTACCTTATAATGGTGAAGAAATCAGAACTATTATTGAGAAACGATCTCAAATTGAAGGGTCTCCTGCTACCCCACAGGCCCTAGAAAAGTTATCAGAATACGGTGTACAAACTTCATTACGATACGCTCTTCAATTATTAGCACCTGCTTTTATTTTAGCCCAAGCCAACGGCCGTACTGAAATTGATGAAAATGACGTTCAAGAGGCTCATGACTTGTTCCTAGATACAAAAAGGTCCAAGGAAATATTAAAGGATAATACAAAATTTTTAGCTTAAGCCGTATATAATCAAATCGATTATATAACATCGTTTAATCACAATATAAATTATCATACATGTACACATTATACTAGCTAGCGATCTTACACGTATATAACTTCGCTATGTCGTTTTCGGACCTTAGTCTGCGAGATAAGCAGATAGGTAAGTCATATGGAATGGAGTTAGTACTTTGTATCTAATGATTAGCGGCTATTGAGCGGATGCTCAATTTGAACAAGGATAAAGAATCGGATGACAAGTCGACATCGCCAATTTGGAAAATCTTAGTTTTTGATACACTTGGTAGAGATGTTATTTCCAGTGTATTACGAGTAAATGACTTGTTTAAGAATGGAATCACTGTTCATATGTTGCTACAAGCTGAACGGTATCCTATACCTGATGTACCAGCAATTTATTTTGTTGAACCTACCAAAGACAGTATCAAAAGAATTGCTAAGGATTTAAGTAGTGGGCTTTACGAATCCACTTACTTGAATTTTACGTCACCATTACCTAGGGAACTACTCGAAGACCTGGCTAGTCAGACTGTGAGTAATTCTAACTCAATTGCTCAGGTATATGATCAGTATCTGAATTTTATTGTTTCTGAACCCAATATTTTCAGTCTTGGTCAAGATAAAGTATATTCCAAATTAGCCGACCCAAAATTACAAGAAGATGAAATACAAACAATTGTGAGTAATATTGTCAATGGCTTATTTAGTGTTGTTATGACAATGGGGTCAATCCCCATTATTCGATGTGTACGAGGAAATGCTGCAGAAATGGTTGCACAAAAATTGGATGAAAAACTGAGAAATCATGTACTGAATTCACGAAGTTCTGGAGCTAATACTACACCTTCTAATGCTACTAGACCGGTATTGGTTATACTTGATAGAAATATCGATTTGGTATCGATGTTCACCCATTCCTGGACATATCAATCACTTATAAACGATGTTTGCGAATTTAACCGGAATAGAGTCACAATTGAAACAGTAGAAACAGAAAATGGAGCACCGGGGAAAACTATAAAGAAAAGTTATGACATTGATCCACATGATTTCTTCTTCAATGAGAATTCTCGACTACCCTTTCCAGAGGTTGCGGACAATTTAGATGCCGCATTAAACAAGTATAAAAATGACGCGAAGGAAATTACCGGTCAAACTGGTGTAAGTGATATAAATGATATTTCTAAAATCAATCCGGACAATACCCATTTGAAACAGGCTATCACTGCATTACCAGAATTAACTGCTCGAAAACATACGATCGATACACACATGAGTATTGCTACAGCATTATTAAAGGCTATAGGTGATAGAGGGTTAGCACAATTATTTGAAGCAGAAGAAAATGCAACACGACAAACAAAGGCAAGCATATTGGAACTTATCAAGAACCCAGATTTCAAGAATGCTGAAGATAAACTAAGAATGTATTTAGTTTATTTCAGTTCGGTTCCTAATATATCTACCAATGATCAACAAGAGTTTGAAAAGGCGTTGGAAGAACAAGGATGCGATTTATCTGCTTTGAAATATATTAAAAGAGTAAAAGAAATCACTCAAATGAGCGCAGCGTCATTACATTCACCACAATCATCATCATCTGCAGCAGCATCACAACAATCAGATTTGTTAAGAACATTTAGTGGGTTCACAGGAAAAGTGGCAGATAGGTTGAAAGAGGGGAAACTAACTGAAGGGTTTGGTAATATCATATCTGGCGTGAAGAACTTGTTACCCGTAAGTAAAGACATTCCTGTTACTAAAGTTGTTGAGTCAATTTTGGATCCTAGTCCTTCGAATGCTCAAGTATCTGATGATTATTTGTATTTTGATCCCAAGGCTACTAGAGGATCTTTGACTAGGCCACCTAAACGTAATAATTATGATGAAGCTATAGTTTTTGTGGTTGGCGCTGGTAACTATCATGAGTACGGGAACTTGCAGGAATGGGTAGCAAGAACAGGTGGCACGAAACGGGTCGTATATGGTAGTACGACTTTATCGTCACCCTCAAAGTTTTTAGCAGAATGTGCCTCGTTAGGTAAATGATATGTAAGTTCATTAATAGAGCAGAAGCTTATGACCTATGAAAATGACGTAGTAGCTCATGTTCATGCGTTACGTGTAAAATGTAATATATGGGAAATATGCAATTGAGATTACATAGACTGACTACCTTTAGAATTATTTTATGAGGAAATTTATACTTCATGTGACTCTTTATACATATGAAGAGCTCATTACACTACATTGAGCGAGTGTTTGGGAAATAGCTTGGCTACAAATTATTCTATGATTAAGATTAAAGTGGAGAGATGTTGAATATTAGATAAAGCATAGGGCGACATCCACTGCATATTTCTAATATTGTTCTATCTATGATAGGTGTACCTATTTTATCGCTTTATTTTTGCTAGGATGTAGCAAATTAGCAGGTAATATAATGAGACAGAATGACAACTGGTACTCTCGGCGAACATCCAAACCAACTCTCCTCATATTTGTCTCAAATAAGGTCTTTACACTAAAAGCCGATCTATCAAACATATAGCCTGTAAAGCACATATAACTATCACTGCTCATGGCTATTGAAAGTAACTGAAAGCTATTAATATTGGTGCTGGGATCCTACCCCAGAATATTCGTTCATTCAATATACCCGATAAGCTCAAACTGGAAATCGATTAGCCGCCGCCGGCGGAGATCTCCAAGGGATATCGTGCCTAATCTTGGCGATAACCTTAAATACCAATTCCGTCCCCCCGGAAAAATTGATTCTGTTTCTTATATTCTTTATAAACAATGAGTAATCACCCCTGGAGTAACTTCTATTCACGTCGCTCTGTTGTCCATTCGACAAAGGGCATAGCAGCATGTACCCAACCTTTAGCGGCTCAAGCGGGCATCCGTGTTCTCGAAAAGGGTGGTAATGCAGCCGTAAGTATAAATTGGAACTCCTTGATTTGAGGACATCAATGACTAATCTAAAGATGGCTGCTATCGGGATGGCGGCAGCAATGGGAGTGACTGAGCCTATGATGACAGGTATTGGTGGCGATGTATTTGCCATATACTATGAGGCCAAAACTGGGAAAGTTTTTGGTGTGAATGGATCAGGAAAGGCTCCAAGAGAATCTTCGTTGGAGAAGGTTGTTTCTGACCTGGGAGAAAATGCCGTACGCATTCCCCAGACATCCGTGCATTCTGTTACTATCCCCGGTGCTGTTGCTGCTTGGGTGGATATACTTGATACTTGGGGTAATGGTAAAGTATCCTTGAGTGATATTTTGCAACCTGCTATTAGTATTGCTGAGGATGGTGCGCCTGTAAGTGAAATCGCGGCCAAAATGTGGGAAGAAGATGTAAATAAATTAAAGTCGGGTGGTGGTGATGAGTTATTGGTTGATGGCAAAGCACCGTTACCAGGAACGATTTTTGTTAATAAAAATATGGCTGAAAGTTTGAAATTGATCGCTGAAAGGGGTAAAGCCGGGTTTTATGAAGGACCAACTGCCGACGCGATTGTCGAGGTTATCCAGAAACGGGGTGGGTTTATAAGCCATGATGATTTGAAAGCCCAAAAGACTAAGTTTCTTGATCCTGTTTCTGTTGAGTTTGAAGGATTGAAATTGTATGAATTACCTCCAAATAACCAAGGCATTGTTGCATTGATAGCTTTAGGAACTATCCGTGAGCTTGCCAACCAAGGCGTGATAAACTTGAAAGATATCAAGCATAATTCTGCTGAATATTTGCATCTTGTTACTGAAGTGCTCAAGTTTGGATTCAAAGATGCTGAAGAGTATGTTACTGATGTTGACCGTGTTGATTACGATGTGAGCAAGCTGTTGACTAAGGAATTCTTTGAATCGCGAGCCAAATTGTTTAATCCTGATAAGGTGAATAATAACTATACACATGGAGTTATCAGCGACCATCAAAGGTCGGATACTTCTTACTTCACTGTTACTGACAGTGAAGGTAATGCGTGTTCAATAATTGCTTCACTATATGGTGGGTTTGGATCAGGCATCGTTCCTAAGGGCACAGGGTTTGCGTTACAAAGCAGAGGAAGTAATTTCAACCTTACCAAGGGTACACGAAATGTCTATGAAGGTGGTAAACGACCTTACCATACAATTATCCCTGCATTGATCACCAATGCGACAGACAACAGTTTATTTGCTAGTTTTGGCGTTATGGGAGGGTTCATGCAACCCCAGGGCCATTTACAAGTGTTTTTGAATCTGGCGTTGTTTGGGTATCATGCTCAAAGTAGTTTGGATGCCCCACGAATATGTCTGTTTCCTGATACCAGTAAACCTGATAATGGGTTAGGCGCAGAAACCCCCGTTTCTACAGGGGTCACTATCATAGGGGTAGAAGATGGAATCGATGACGAGGTGGTAGAAAAACTAAAAGAAAAGGGCCATCCTGTGAAAAAGGTGTTTGGATACGGTAGACAGTTGTTTGGAAGGGGTCAAATCATTGCAAAAGATCCTGGTGAAAAGTTGCTTTACCACGCTGGCAGTGATCTTCGTGGTGACGGTCATGCAGTTCCTTTGATATAACATATATGACATGGGAAAAAAGGCAATTTGTAATCTGCATTGATATACTGAATTGGATATGTATAGCTGTAGGTAATAAAATCTGTGATAGGCCCCGCAGTACATTAATATTAAATTTAAAATGTGGGATTAAGGTTACGGCGATCTCATCTTGATACCGAAGATCTGTGCATACGAACAAAAGCCAAGTCTTGAGCGGCTGACAGGTCATGCACAGTTATAATTAGGAACCGGCCGCTGGATTTAAACTTATTATATAGCTGTATTATGCTTGGTTAGGCATCCATGTTGCTTTTCAAGGAGCGTGTTCGAGGAAGCTTAGCTATAGCTAGTGCGCGTGACAGATCTGTGCGTCAGGGCCAGACATGAAACGCAGCATGCACTGCAGTATACTTACGTATGCGCAGCCAGCCACTAAGTATACTGTAGCCACTATACTGTAGTAGCTACCGGCAGCGCTACAACTGGGCTCTCCATAAAGCAGCAAAGAGAGAAGCAAACAGGCAGGGCACTTCAATCACACAAATTTCTCTTTTTTAATTGCGAGGAAAATAGTTCTTGTACTTCCGGGTAAGTGAGCATTGGCCAATGACCATCGATGATTATGCGCATAGACAATGCATCGTTCTAGAAAATTCATGTGAAAAATAAACTTTTTTTAACGCGTGGCTTAGTGAGGCACTATATTTTTCAAATGCAGCCGGCTAAACTCAGTTTTCTGCGGGTGGTGCGTTTGTTTACGCCTGGATTTAAGGGGGTGGTGGTAGACTGGAAAGAAAACACTCGTCTCCAATTAATTGCAACATGTCTGGCTGTAATTTACTACCGGCTCAAGAGATTGTGATATTATGCTATTACTATTATTATTATGATGATCATGATGATATCGATATGCTATCGTAGATAACTGCTATCGGCTAGGACCGACCTTATTTCTCTTGGCCCTCGCCAGACGCTTTGTCCCAAAACACCAGCCCTCATGCAAAACGCTTTACACATATATGTTATAATGTGTAATAATATACTGACGCGCTACCGAGGTGCCGAGAGAGCCGTTAATCTAACGGCCCCACGCGCTCTCACGCAGTGGCTCAACCGCCGACGGGAAATGCCTTGATTTATATATTATATATAGTTAGAACAAATATATATGGTATAGCAATCATGCCAAAAAAGATCCACCATCAATAAACTGCAAGACCCCACAATACCATCCACCGGGTATATTTGCCCCTACGTAGCGCAGTGCCGGACTATGGACTATCTGTTGCCCCGAGCATTCGCCCTATATGGCTGTGTCTCCAGAGCTGAATGTCAGCGAGCCTACAGACAGCCGCGTTACGAGAGTCCATTGCAGAAATATATTAATAATTTGGAAATCCATGATGAATGAGGCATGACGTAGGAAATCGATGAAACGTTATCTCGTTATACTATTATTATTATTATTATTATTATTATAATTATAATAAGTACAAAACAAATTATGTAGAATTCCAATGTTAGCTATACCCACTCTGCTGGCATTGTGCATCGAGAGCGCATCGTTGATTTTTTTTATTTTTTTATTTTTTTTTATTTTTTTATTTTTCCTTATTTTTCCTTATTCCTGCGACCGCCTGCTTTTGAAAGCCCTTATTAAAAGCCCTATTTTTCCAGACCCTTCGAATAAAGCCCTCCTTCTCCCTCGCGTCCTCCTCGTCCTCCGCGACCCTTTCCATCCTTCGTCCTCTGCTTTCTTTCCTCCTCCAACTAATAGCTATCTACTATCCACTGTTTCAGCCCACTAGTGCTGATAAACCCTGTTCTGCTAGCTCCCAAGAAGCTTAACCTTAAACCGTGCCTGGAAATTTCCAAGTACGTATATTTGTGGGTACAACCACCACCATCACCACCACCATCACTCATTATTGGCAGGTACCTAACTGACTCCCCCCAAATTCAGGCGGAGAAGACACTACTCAATTTTACTTTTTCGAGGCTGCTCCTCCATTCGCAAGCCGTCTCGGGCCACTACTGCTTGTTCCGGAAACAAGCCATTCCCCACCTTATAACCCTCGTTTTGTTGTCGGACTTTTTCCATTTGATTCCCCCATGAATTAAGTCCCGGACTAACAACCACGTTTAGTTCCAATACCATGTCTGACTCTGTCATTTCTGGCTCGACGGATGGGGAACAGGCGCTCGCAACGAGCTCGAATAACACGTCTCCAAGTAGACGGGGCTCCATATTACGCCGGTTCTCTATTAGCTCCACGAAACAGCTGGAAATACCTATCCGACAGTCACGGTCCTTTCTAGGGTTGTCCCAGATGTCCTCTAGTAGTGTCACCACCGGAGGAGAATCCGGCAGTACGGTGTCGACAAACAGTAGTGGAGGCAGCTCGGGGACTCTATCTACAGAAAATACTACTCTGAGTATCACCCCTCCACTTTCTTCTAGCGTCGAATATGGGAAAGCTGTCATTCAAGATACAAAAGTCTCATCATTATTCAAGGAATTGGATGCAGAGTATACCCGTTTTGCATCCAAGTCCGGCGTGCACAAGGCCAATGTCTTGCGACTCGCATTGTTACCCTTCTTACGACAACACACTGGCGAAGATGCATTGGAAGAAGGGCTGGACTATAAATTAAGAGTACTACAAAGATGGTGGTCCGGCATTTTGACAATTTTGGAAACATCTGCCGGCAGGCCGGTCACTCAAGGCGGGATTTCTGGAGCTGACCGTAATGCATTTCTTGAAGGAATATCGGGATTAATGTGTCGAAAGGAATGGTTTTGTGGAATGCCTAATCAAAATTACTCTAATTTATTATTGGATACTTTTAGACATGTTATAGGGAAATTATGTTATGCTAGAAATATTACTTTACCATTTTCTGCATTTTCAGGTAAAGTTTTTGCATATTCATTTTTCTATGTTCCAGGCATTTCTCATATTCTTTTGCATCCTCTATATCCTTCAGAGGCAGATATATTACGAATTTTGAAAACCTCATTGAAAGAGGCTAATGAAGTTAAACTATCAGAATATCATATTAAATTTATGAATGAACTTTTCCCCATGCATCGTGATCTAATAGGTAGAACTACCCCTGTACCATTACCAACTCCTAAATCCACAAATTTACCTGATGACGGGAACATTTTTCAATTCAATTGGACAAGAAGATGGTCCAATTCTTCCAGTGATGTTTTTTATTCCTTTTTGAAACATTATTATGCTATAATTTGCAATACTATAACCGAATCTCAAGGAGATGATGATGATGATGATGATGATGATGATGATGAAGGAACAATATCTGATGAAACTCATTTAGCAGCACCAGGATTATTACTTATTCAATCGTTTATCCTTGCAGGGTTAGATTATGTTATACACCCTAAATCAAATGCATCTAAAATGAATGCAGCAATGCCCAAACTTTCCAGGAAGAAATTTGGTGAACTTGAAACCATGGCAGTACATTTGGCACCGGCCTTAGGTTCAAGACAACGGATAGACCAGTTAAAAATCTTGGGAGCTATACGAGAAATCTTACATAACGACGATGCATGTGTACCATATTACGAATCTCTTGCAAACCAATTCTCCAATTTATTGGAAACAGTTGCTTGTAATACTAGAGTGTACGATTTTGAATCATGTTTAGGATTGGCTGACTTAATTGAGGAGTTTCTGGCTAGTTTATTATTATCTCATTCAACAACTAGACATCGGGTACAAATCTGTAAGACTAAAATTATTAATTGGAGGTTTTGGTTGGTTGTATGTGAACGAATGATGTTTAGTGAAAATATTAATTGTGAATTAAGAGCATTAGCATTATTATTTAATATTTGGGATTATTTACCAATGACTGGTGGTGATGGATCTTATTATAATTTATCATCACCAGAATTAGGTGAATCTGAAAATATTAGATGGTCATATACAGTTTGGATATTATCACAACCATTATGGAATAAATATTTTTGTCATTGGCAACCATTAGTAAGATGTTATTATCATTTATTATTATGTTGGAGAATTGCTTCAGTCGGTACGAATGGTGACCTTGTTTCTTCAATTCTTTTTGGTAGTTATAATTATGATGCAAGAATGTTATTAAAATCTAGATTGCAATATTCTTACAATATAATGAATGATATTTTGGCTAATACCAATACAAAAATATCATGTGTTGCTGAACCACCAGTTGGTAATTGCAAAATGTCTATAATGCATAACCCTTTATCAGGTAAACGACCTTCAATTAATATTGGAGGTCCAATCCCTGAAGTTGGTGCTCATTTACATCGATCAAATCCATTTGATGTATTTGATGATATAGCATATTCATATCCAGCTATACCTGCACCAGAGGGTAATTTTTTATTTCTTAAAACTCCTGAAATGGAACCACAACCTACTCAAACACCATTGACTCGATCAAAATCTTATAGTAAAATTGGATTTTTGAAAAAGTATTTTGGATCAACTCAACAAAGGTCAGTATCTAATCCAACTACAAGTCAACTTTCACGTCGAAAATCATTTTCAAGATCAGCACCTACTTCTATTCCTAATACACCACAGAAAGGTGGATCATCACCTGGTACTCCATCTACACCTACAAGTTCCAATCCAACTAGTGCCATATCATTAACAACCTCATTGATTCCACCGCCACCCCAGTTACTTAGAGAACGGCCTGAAATCAATAGACCATTACATAGGTTTGGTTTAGAACACAGCAATCAGTACGCTAGACGACAGATGGAGGTGATTTTGAGCAAGTCGAAGAATATTCCTATTGCTTCTACTACATCTTTAAAAGATATCCACAAACCAAGATTACCGTTTGAGTTCATTGGAAGCGATGAAGATTCATTGTTGGATTTTTATAGCAAAGAAGAATATGTTACGGCTAGTCAATCACCAATCATTCAATCTATTGATGAGTATCCTAATAACTTGAAGTATAGTGGGAGGTCATTGAATGAATGGCATAAAGTAGTGGAAGAGTTTCAAGAATTTGTAAGAAACAGAAAAATGATGGGTGGAGTTATTAGAGTTGAAGATGTTGGTGTACCATTTTTAGTTGCTGAACTACCTAATGTATGATAAACCTCTTATTTAATGTTATAATTTTTTTAACAAACTGTAATTAATTATTATTTAATGTGAATGCATCATTAATATTAATGTTAAATGAATAAATATTATTTTATAACGGTATTAATTTTTTGTTTTACTGCTTGGTAAATTAGGAGTGGTAGGATTAGTGCCCAATATAGCCGTATCAACCAAATCTGTAGTTTCACTTGATCCATCTTCACCTTCATAATCCTGAAAACTATTAGGAGGTTCAAGAATTGGTCCGTCTTCTGTAGCTTCTTCTCCAGGTACAGGGATTTCAAGAGCGTTTCCGAAATAGGACTCTGAACCTGGTTCAGGGTCGGGATCAGGGGTTCTTAAACCTGTATTACTTCCATTTCGTAAATCCTCAGGATCAATCAATTCATCTTGTTCAGGACCTATTCCATTTATTGTGGAATACCTATTGAATGATTGTCTCCTACCTGATTTTAGCGGTATATTTGGTGGAATCAATGACATTACGGGGATTTCACGTTTGCTTGGAATTACAGGTTCTGGTGAATTCAACCTTGAAATACCACTTTTACGATGAGACTCACGAGCCTTCTCAAAGGACTTATCAAATGAAAATCGAGTTGATATCCAATATGCTAACAATGCAGTCAAAATAATCTCAACATACCAAAAAAACCATATCCCAATTATCGCTGATATTATTCGATAATTGTACATATAATATCTCAATCCATTCCATTGAACTCCATATATAAGAGATGCAGATAAAATATGAACATTCTGATTCAATGTTATAACTGCATATTTGATATCATCCGAACCTTTAGAAAGTACGTCAGTTTCAATTGGTTTATCAACAGATACCATATTTAAATGTAAAGTAGAGTATTGTTCATAAACACCCGTAAGATAAAATGGTGAAAACACTAATGTATCAATGGTCTCTAACAAACTACTCTTATAGGGAACCAAGGCCGGCTTGGTGATTATTTGTCTGTCATTACCATTTCTTACATGGTCGGTGAATGAAAGACTTACCATGAAATTACCCAGTTCTTTGTTATGATCATCTCGAGGCAAAACCAATTCCACAGATACTTGGTATGGCACATTCTCGGCCAGTTTCTTAATTTGACTGATATCCACAACCGCCTGAACTCCATTATATACGGCATTGTAGTCGAAATCAATTGTGGTTGAAACAACTGCAGAGGGAATATAGAAATTGTATATCACCAAATAAAACAAGCACGACGTAATGAAAAGTGTGAACACAGTTATAACGGCTAGTATCGAGTATAAAAACGACCGTCGGATTCTCACCGAGAACAAGTACTCGGTAAGCTGATGGATCTGCTCCATACTTGCAACCTTGGATCCATATATCTGGGTACCGTATATAACTACCAGGGCAGTCGACTTGATTCCCGAGGACTTGCTATAACCAGGCTTATCAAGCTGACAAATATATGACTAAGCTCCTAACTTTTTTAACAAAGGCGTGTCATGATGATCTGACGATGGTATGCCAAAAATGGCTGGCTTTAAACTTCAAGCTGGCCTACAGGGTTTGTATCGATCTAAATTCCAAAGGTTATATCCGTGGCCACGCGATTAATCAAAGATAACGCGCATTTTGGGATACTTGAAAGGGAGATACTTTAAGGGATATTTATTGTCTGATTTATATCTCTTCTAAATTATTGGTGGGGTACGTATAGCTTGCTTAATAATTGGCGACCCACCGAGTGGTTGATATCATCAGGTCGGGGCGTGGCCAGTAAACTTTGTTTGAACACGAACCCTCCAGGATTGTTTAAGAAATTGAGTTTCAAAGTGTTCTCGGATCTCTAATCTTGCGTAAGATAGCGATATTTCACGTCTGGTTGGGGCCATTGCACACCCTATTGAAGAAACGGTATAAAATATGGCTGAACCGGATTTACTTAGTCCTAGCACGGAGAATGAAGACAACATTAGTATATCGTCAGCATCTCCGGATTCAATAACTCGAAGACACGAGCAAAAGGCATCGGAATCATCGACATCAAGTCTGGAATCCGAGGAAGATAATAAACTGGGACCACCAAAAGAGCTGCATGCAGTTCCTAGAGGACTTACTCTTGGCTCTACACCGCCAGCTTCCTCTAAACATGGCCGGTCACGTAAACGGATGAGCATGAATTTTGCCTTACCGGTTGTATCTTCGTCACCTGAACATTTGTCTACTCCTAGAAGTAAACATGATTTATTTATTGGCAGTCCACCTGGGGCGCCGGTTACTCCGCCAGTCGCTAGTACAACTAAAGACCCGGCAGCACCTATATCTACTAGCCAGTATTCACCGGAACGGGGTGGCCGGAGAAGTGGTAGCAACGAACGACCTAGACGAATATCAGGCATGTTTGCGTCTTCTCCACTGCGGTATGATGAAGAAAAAAGGCCAGGAACTACTCCCGAACAATATTTAAGTCAGCTAGCAGCCAAAGAGCGGAGAGTGGTTGAGTTAAAGGATGAACTGAAACGAGTTCAAGAGAGTTTGAAGGCTGCTGAATTGGATTTAAAAAGACATAGAGAAGAAGCAGGTCAAGCCTTAAATTTTGCTTCACCGATATCTGCCACTAATGCTGGTACATCTAGTGGCAGTAACACCATACCTCATATCCCTGGTAGAAATAGACGCAGTGGAGGTGTAGGTAGTTCACCGCGATTTTCAGTTTCAAAGAATGGGATCACGCTTAATGAGCCTTTGACTTCTGCTAAGTCTGCTAATGACGACGGAACACAACTCAAGGGCCATTTACCACCAGCGGATGAAGTTATTAATATGGGTAGAAGAGTGGTAGAAGAGCTTGGAACTCATATGTGGGGGTTGTTTGAAGATTTGAAGAATGCAGCTATAGGTGACGAAGAACAACAAGCTGGCGGTGTACCCCAAAGACCAAGAGTGGCTCCTGTCCACCATCATCCACATAAACATGCAAGCGGTTCTGCAACGGTACAAGCTACCGAGTTAAAACCACTGAAGAATAGTGAGAAAAGGGCTGAAGAGGTACAGGAGACTTCAGAAGGGTCACCTAAACGAAATACTAGACGACAATCATCTAACAGTTATTATATTTTATAAGTAGATTTATTATTAACGCGTATATGACATTTTAATCATTAGAACTAGGAGGTCCTAGCTTATATGCTTGAGTAGTTTAGAAAAATGGGGAATTGTGAACGGTGCAGTTGCAATTGTACCAAATAATCCTACAGTCCCAGGTTTTAATATCCCCTTAGTAGTTGACCAATGCAAAGCTAATGGTAAATAACCCATGTTACTTATCAGTGAACGTTTGGTCTCACATTTAAGTCCATTATCACGTTTAATATTGCGATAAATTTTTATAAATTCAATGATAATATGGATTAACCAGAATCTGCAAGCGATTGACCATAACTTATTGATAGTGTTGTCACTTAACTTGAATACTATACGTTTAGAAGCAAGGTAAGCGACATTTTCCAATATCTGATACGATATACCTGAAACTCCTTGGACAAGCCGTAGCACGTCAATGTACTTGGATGATGTAGAAGCCTGGATCTCCTTTAATCCCCAGTCTAGCAATTCTGGTGTACGATACACTCTTAAGAATGTACGAACGTCACTTATAACGTTGTAGAGACGCAGCAGTGAGTTATTGGTTGTCGCAGAACCGACAAATAAAGAAACATAGCTAAGGTTCGACAATGTTTTGTCAAACAGCGATTCTTGGAGGGAAGAGACCTGTGCGAGGAATGATGGGGCTGTGGGGATAATGCGAGGTATATCTGGAGGAGGTGTATACTGGCGTACCACTTCTAGTAGATCTGCCACTGGTTCAACTTGTTCTTGTAATTCTGGCGGCGGCGTATATTGACGTACTATCTGGAGTAAATCTGCAACCGGTTCTACTTGTTCCTCGAGTTCTGGCGGCGGGGTATACTGTTGCACTGTTTGGGATAAGTCTGCCACTTTCTCAACCTGCTCACTTTGCTCGAGAATCTCTGGGGGAGGTGTATATTGTCTCACCGTCTCGGCTAGATCTGCCACTTTTTCGATTTCTTCCTTTTCCTGAAGTGTCTCTGGCGGCGGAGTATATTGACGCACAGTTTCAGCCAAATCTGCCACTTTTTCAGTCTGTTCGTCACTCATTTGTCGTAATTCATAAATTCGTTAAAAATCTGGAGGAAATGCAATATTCCAGATCTACCATAATAATATCAGTGCATGATCTGATTTTGTAAGTACTAATTAATTATAGCGTTCGCCGGCCTGATTAACTTTGTCTCATCATTCTACTTTTACTACAATTTTTAAAGGAATAAACATATAAATTGAAATATTGTTTAAATATATAAATAACGAATGTATAAATAAAATATCATGGTTTGTTACATGGTGGTTTTTCTAAATGGACAAGAAAACCAAGGATGATCTAATGCTTCTCTTGCAGTTATTCGATTCTTTGGGTTATAAATAAAAATATCATCCAATAAATCCAGATATTGATCCCAAAATTCCTTATTAGCCATATATTCCATACTACCTAGTTGGTCCAATATTAGATTATGGAACGGTTTCCTATCACGGATATAATCTTTATTACATTTTTCCCCAGCTTTACCAGGAAAATCAATTTCCAGTTTACGAGGATGTAATAATGAAACTCCTGCTCCTTGGACTGTACTACCAGTATTTCTAACAGTTCTTAGGAATGGTTTATCGAATTTCCTATTGATGATCTTTTCCATTAATGCTAAATGTTCCAAATTATCATGAGTTTGGAATAGTGCATCACCTGTACATAATTCAACCATAATACAACCAATCGACCAAACATCACAAGGGAAGGACCAGCCAATTCCAAAAATGATCTCTGGTGCTCTATAATGTCGAGTTGAAACGACTGAACTGTGAAATTCATCACTAAATACCGCCGACCCGAAATCAATTAAATGAATAGAAGTGTCACGAAGTTGTTTATAAATTTTCCAGCGACCATTTTTTTTAATCTTTAATTTATCAGACTCTGTACTGTCCAGCAGAATATTTTCAGGTTTTAAATCAGTATGAATAAGATTAAGATCATGTAAAAAGCAAACACTTCTGAAAATTTGCCGAACAATATCTTGGATTTGATTACCAGGCAATGGTAAGAAATCATTACTTTTCATAAAATCGTATAAACTCGATCCATGAAGATCAGTAACAATGCAAATATGATTACGATAATCAAAACATTCACGTAACCGGATACATTTATATGCATTGTCTCTGTCATACTTTGACAATGTTTTCAAAACTCGTAACTCTATCTTTGATGCATCACGATATTTTGAAATACTTCGAATGATCTTGATCGCACAATGTTGCTTCGTATGTCGGTCATACGCAGAAACAACTTTACCAAATGTTCCTTGACCAAGTAGTTTAAAAATCTGGTACCGGTCGGTAAAAGGGGCACTTTCACGAACAATATAATGGCCATCATCATCATCGTATGGGGTCAAAGATGAACCATTCGATAGAATGGTTTTGGCCTTGGCTTTCATAGTAGGTGCGTTACCAAGATTGGACCTTGTATCTTCCAAGTCAGGAATAACTTTGACCTTAACTTCACCCGGCTTGATAATAGGTCCCTGAGGAGGAACATAATCTCTTGGAGGAGGAGTAATCAATGGTTTAACCACATCGACACGTTTCCTCCTTTTAGCACCATCAAATGGACCACTAAGCCTAATATCCTCAAGACTATCACTAGAGTTATTGTCATAATGGGGTTCAGTGTCTCTTTGACTTTTTGAAGAATTATTCGCACTAGTCATCATAGTATCACTTGAATCCGTATTCGACATATTCCCACTACTGATACTGGTACCTGTCGAGGTGGTCGCATTACCACTACCACCACCGGTACCCGAGGAGCTAGCAGCAGCGGCAGCGGCCGTAGCCACCGATGACAAGCTCGAGTTATTAGAAAATAACCGTTTCCTGCTGCCATTGCCTGTCATGTAGTTTCTAGAAATCACACCACCGAAAACCACTTCATCATCGGAACTGGTTGCTCTATCGTCTTCCTCGTTGAGATCGTAGTCCTCCTCCTCCTCCTCATCATCATCATCATCACTGCTAATGACAATGACCTCTGGATGGAGGTTCGTGGCGGCATTGTTGTACCATCTGGCGGACGCTTCGTTCCGAGGAACGGCAGTCTGGTTGCTATTGTAATGGCGGCCAGAAACCAAGTTGGCTGCCGCCGCATTTGACTGGGTTTGCCCCACAGAGGCTGCCGGAGATGGTTCCACAGCAGCAGACATGGTCGACGAAGGTCCAGGACACGTCGAGCGATACTTCCCAGGGTGTGGTTGAGTTTGCTTCTTGAGGTACAGGTTCAGAGTTGTGGCTTTGTTCAGCAGCAATACCCTTTCCCCCTCAGTAAAAAAAGGGAGGCACAGCTGTTACTGGGTTAAACTTTCAGTGGCAGTCTTCTTGCTGTAAAAAATGAAGAAAGGGGCCTTAGAAGGAGGAGATTCTCCAAACGAAGAGCCCAAAAAATGGAAAATTTCCAAAATTTGCAGACAGCCGAGGGTTTGTTATTTGTAACTTGTTCTGTTGCTTTGTGTAGATAATTTATGATCTTTTGTTGATAGCACAATATTGTTCCAAGGTTTAAGCTTTATATATTGTAATAATATGTTACTTCGTAGTAGTAAGTTCTTATAAGATAGGCATAGTAATAACGTTGTATGGCCAGCGGCTGGTAGTAGCTATAACAGTACTAGTATAGTACGTACACGCTCGATCGATCCCCCTAGCTATAATAACTATTGCACAGCAACGATCGATCGGAAACACAAAATTGGGCAACTTTTGCGCACGTTTTTTTATTGTGACGTCAATTTCATAGTAATTCACAAGAAAAAGTATTGTGCTTAGTCATTCCTTAGTCATCCCCCTCAAAAAAGAAATAACAATGATTAGTCACGTTTGACATAAGCAGTCACGTGAGTCAGACAACATTATGCGGCCGAAGTGCGGCAGAAGTGCGGCTGATTACTTAGGGCAGGCGGTAATGACGTATAGTTTGGGCCTAAAGGGAATA
This sequence comes from Groenewaldozyma tartarivorans, assembly GCA_030574255.1. NCBI lineage: Eukaryota > Fungi > Ascomycota > Dipodascomycetes > Dipodascales > Trichomonascaceae > Groenewaldozyma > Groenewaldozyma tartarivorans. The sequence goes on along the minus strand of JAJMEQ010000041.1, from coordinate 53,513 downwards.
GAATATGTGAGAATCTGTTCATTAGACACGTTCAATGAACCGTATTAATACTATTAACTACATGATGGCTGCATTTGTCGCATTTCTAGTAAATTTCTACTAATAGTCACGTGGAAAAAATGATGAGTTTGGTGAAATTGAATTTTTCAGTGCAGCCAAATCTTATTATTATCTTAAATAATTTCTGACTTAAAAATGTTAAATTTTCATTCGCATCACAATTTTTCTAACTTTCAAATTAGCATCTTAATTTTTTTTTTGTTCAACGAGGGGAGGGGATTTTTGCGTGGAAAGCAAAGAGAACTTTTTCAAGGAGAAGGAAAAAAAAATAACACGCCTTCTGTGTTTTTAGTAGTTTGAGTAGCTCGAGTATTCAACTTCTACCAACACCCAGCGTTTTGGATTTTTTATATCCATTAATTTCAGCTGTTTTTTAAAAGGGGTCTTTTCTGATTAGTTTTGTGGTGGAAAAAAAAACTTCTTTTTTTTTTCTTCATTTCCGAACCAGTCGACCTTCTAACTATACCAAGTTATACATCTGTCTGTGTGAACCCACAGTAAGCACCTAATTGCTTCACCGACATTCACTGGTTGTGAATCTTACGCGTGAAAGCGAAGGGTCATTATTGGAAGTTGCAATTTTGATCAGATCATTTTGATAAGTAAGTCGATATTATTACCATCCACCACAAACACAAATTCTTTGGTCTAGTACTAACGAGAATATAGAAATGTCAGCTTCTTATTCAAATGGGACTTCGGCTCCTGCCAAGGATAATTCGGCTGTTCCGCCGTCATCTGGTGTCACTCCAGTGATCCCAACAACTAGTGCCCATACAAGTCGAGGTGCTTCACCGGCGCCTGCTCCTCCTGCATTCGTGCCACAGGTCCCTCCACCTGGTAATGGTAGCGGCAGTGTTACTCCTAAAGGTGGTCACAATAACAACAATCATCGTCACCATCATACTAATAGCTCTAACCACTATCAGCAACAGCAGTTTGCACCACCGCCTCAATTTATGGGGTATAATGTCTACCAGGCACCATATGGAATGTATGGAAATCCACAGGTCGCAGCAGCTGCCGCCGCAGCAGCTGCTGCTTTTGCGTCGAATCAAGGGTTTTACCCTCCATTTCAAGGGGGGGCATATTCACCAGGACCGGCTATGCAATCGCCTTTAGGCAGTGGAGCTGGGTATACTCAACAATCACCCATTCCTCCCAATAGAGTTCCTCCACAGCAAAGAGTACCTAAAGTTCATACACCTATCAAGTTATCTGACCCTGTTACTCATCAGCCTATCAATTTGGCTAAACCCAGTCCATCGGGGTTGAATGCTAATTTAGCTACTGGTGGAGGAAGTGCAACTAATTCAGCTACCTCATCACCTCAAGTTAGACCAGGTGTGCCCATAAATAATAGTAGTGCAAGTCCTGGATTGGTTCCAGGCGCTGTTCCTGCATATCAGCAATCACCAGTTGCTCAATATCCTGGAGCTAGTCCTGTTCCACCAGCTGCCCAACCTGCCAAGCCTGTGAATAAACGAGATGATGCTGTGAAATCGCAGTTCTTTGAACAGATTAGAAAGGCTGCAGAGGCCGCGGAAAAGAAACAGGCTGAAGAGGAAAAGGCAAAGAAAGGTGCTGAAAAGACTGAAGAACCAAAAGAAGAAAAAGTAGAAACTACTACGCCTGAGCCAAAGGATGATTCCAAGGTTAGTGACGCCAAAGAAGCTAAGGAGGAAACCAAGACTGAGGTAAAAGTCGAGCCCAAGGAAGAACCCAAGACTGAAACTAAGGAAGAACCAAAGCAAGAGCTCGAGGAAGAACCAAAGGCTCAAACTGGGGAAGAACCTAAGCAAGAGTCAAAGGTTGAAACCAAGGAAGAACCAAAAGTGGAAGAATCAAAGGTTGAACCCAAGGATGACACAAAGGTAGAAGAACCCAAGGAAGAACCCAAGGAAGAACCCAAGGAAGAACCCAAGGAAGAACCCAAGGAAGAAGCCAAAGCTGAGGATCTTAAAGAAGTCAAGACCGAAATTACTGGTGATGATTCCAAGCCTAAAGATGCATCAGAGATTGATTTGATCTCTAAAAAAGTTGACGCTACCCTTGCATCAGTTAATAACCGGCTCAAGAATAATCTGTCTAATCCAACCAAAAACCTTGCTAATGCTAAACGACCCACTGCTAATGAAGTTGCTGAATTCACTTACCCTGAGGGGATTAAAGCTCCTGAATCTCGAAGTAAACGGGAGAAAGCTTACAGATACGATAATCAGTTTTTGTTACAGTTCCAGAGTGTGGTGACTTTCGCCCCTAATGATAAATGGGATCTTCTTAGAGCCAAGATTGAAGTTGGTGGTGGAAGTGGTGGGTCAGGTAATAATGACTCTGGTTCATTTGGCCGAAGTAATAGTGATTTCGGTAGAGGTCAACCTAAACGGAATAATAATATGTCTTCTCAACCTGCCATGGGTGCATTTGGATCTAACAATAGTTTCCGACCAATGAATGACAAGTCACCATCTGGTGGGTTTGGTCGTCCTAACTTACACAAGAATTCTTCACAATCTAATCTTAGTGGTGGTAGTGGTTCAAAGAATCCACGACAACCCTCTAATAAAAAGAAAGATCAGAGAAACAACTCTAATAGACCTAATAATACTGAAAATGAAGCAGTTGCTGCTGCTCTTGCTAAGGTAGCTGCTGCTCCAATTAAACCATTAGAAAAGAGTGAAAATGCATGGGTTCCAAGAGTAAGGGCCAAAAAGGAACAAGGTGCTACTGGTGCTGAAAATGGTGAGGGAGACCGAATGGAACCCGAAATGGTACAAAGGAAAGTCAAAGCATTGTTAAATAAGATGACTATGGAGAATTTCAGTAAGATATCTAATCAACTTCTTGAAATTGCTAAACAATCTAAACATGAAAAAGATGGTAGAACATTACGACAAGTTATTGAATTAACATTTGCTAAAGCTGTTGATGAACCTCATTGGTCTAAGATGTATGCTCAATTCTGTTTATTGATGACTGCAAATGTTGATGATGACATTTATGATGAACAACTTGATGCAAGAGGTGGTGCATTATTTAGACGTTACCTTTTAGCAAGATGTCAAACTGATTTCGAAAGTGGTTGGTCAGAAGATTTACCAAGTTCTAAGGATCTTGAAGCAATGGATCCTGAATCTGATGATTTCTATCGATATACAGTAGCAAAACGACGTGGTTTAGGTTTAGTTAAATTTATTGGAGAATTGTATATTTTGGGATTATTAAGAGATAAAGTCATTCATGGATGTTGTTTAAGATTATTACATAATATTGAAAATCCAAGTGAAGAAAATATTGAAAGTGCTTGTCAATTATTAACAACTGTTGGTGCTAAATTCGAAGAAAGAACTCGACCAAAGGAGAAAGATCAACCACCACCAATGGATCAATATATGTTTTTATTATCCAAATTTCAAGATATGCCATCTATACCTAGTAGATTGAAATTTAAGATTATGGATTTACAAGATTTGCGTAAGGCTGGATGGGTTGATAAGGCTGAAGCTGATAAGGGACCTAAGAAACTTTCAGAAATTCATGATGATGCTGCAAGGAAACGTCAAGAAGAAAAAATGAGATTGAACCAAAATTCAGGAGGAAATAGACGTTATGGCAGTGGTAGTGGAGGATCTTCAGGTAACAACCGTAATTATGATTTTGGCGATCATAGAAATAATAGTCGAAGTTCAAGTAATTCCGGATATGGTGGTAATTCAAATAATAACTCTGGTAGTGGATCAAATTATACTACTATGGCTGGTGATCTCTCACGAATGGGTAAAATCAGAAGTCAATCATCTCATGGTACATTGGGTCCTTCTTCAGTAATGAGCCGTGAAGGTTCAGGTGGTAGTGGTAGACGATCAGGTACTAATTCACCATCGTTAGCAGGTATTAATGGTTCAGCAGGAATCACTAATAAAAATGAGATTGCAAGAACCCCTTCAAGAGCAAATATCTTTGAGCATTTGGTCGATGACAAGGAAGATCAATCTTGATGTTCTTCTTTTTTTTTCAAAGTAATACAAACCCATAAAAAGACTGTAAGTATATAAAGGTCATATATTATTGTAATTCATTCATTCATAAATTTTATTCATTCACTCATTCATTATGTTATATATACTAGGTTTATGTATGGTTTTTTGATAAAAGTCGTTTTAAACCGGTTTCACCATTATCATCAGATTTGAAAAACCTTTTCCCATAATGAAGACGTGACGGTCTAGATGCATCACTCACATTAGATATAATATCACCAACATTTGATAAGCCCTCACCAATTGATTCAATCTCAGACTCAACATCAAATCGTACTTGATTTTCAGGAGGATCGTATTTGAATAATGTACGAGGGTCTAATGGTAACCTATGATGAGACGGGTCTAAAGGTACACGAGAATGAGTTAGGTTAGGTTCATCTTCAGTACGAGTACCAGCGCCCAATGAACTAAACCTTCTTAAGTCTAAAGATCTTGCCCTTGGCCTGCCTCTTTCGGTATCACTTTTAGGAGTCGAATGGTATCGATGTAATTTTCCTCTGTCAAGCCCACTAGTCTCATGAGCATTCCACGTACGTTTAACTACAGGCTCAACCCCTTTATCAAGCATATATTGGTTATCCTTCATCATTATGGTCTTGGGGATACTCAAAGTAGACATTCGTTTGCCGGCGCTTATCTTTGATCCACTCCAAAATAAACGACGAACCACATTGAGGTCGACTAAAGCATGGTCTTTACCGGTAGATACACCAGGAGACATATGCACAAGTGATAAGCAAAGGTATGTTGCGGTAACCAGCAAATCTAATGGGAAAAGAATAATTAGGTAGATCAAGTTCAGCATGATAATACACACGTCACGAAGCTTGAACAATAGTTTCGTGGTCAAAACGAGGACTACTCGTGCAATTGAGTAACATGCTCGTAGCAAGTATTTGGCCCATGACCTTTGGTACTTTCTACCTGCTTGCAATAAAAGGTCTTCGTAGTCGTCGTCAATATACGCCATGGTAACCGTCAATAACCGTTATATTTATTTGATCGGATCAAAAAAAGATCTTTGAAACCGACTTAAGGCCATAAATATACAGAACAGGAATGGATAATAATATCAAGGGGCCGTCCAAACGTCATCTCAATAATGTTTGAGTGAGCCAACTTTTTTGGCCCTTGGATATTCATCTCCTCGAAAGAATTTGTTGTAGGTACGGTGTTAGGAGTGCATGGCCAAGAAGCACTCCAGTGATGGCCACGAATGAATAAACAATGACTTTCTCCTTGAATGACTCACGTTCTATTTTGTTAGATCCCTTTTCATTACGGGAACAACTCTAGTTTTCCACTTACGAAAACACTTGTATGTTATAGTTATATCTGTAGTGTCTTTACAAATATCCGGTCTGGACAATGCACAGAACTTCCTCGTACAGTTGTTACAAGTCAACGGGGGCTCTCCTTGCTTGACCTCCAATGGTATAACAGTGTAATTCAGCCCGCAGTCACATCTGCAAAACTGAGTATACGCTGATACCAATTGGATGAATATCCCCAGGCCTAGTAGTAGTGTTGTTAATTTCATTTGCCTGTAACAGCTCGCAGGAAGTTTTAAGACCTAGGTACAGCAGAAGACCTGAGTATAGGTAGTAAACGTAACGTTAGCGTGCGCTGTTATAGTCTCAACTCAGTTGAGTACCAATACGTATGGTAAAGAGCTTTTTAGAGGCTCATCGAACATTAATGTGATATAAGTACACTGAAGCTTCAAGCAGATCAGTACTAGTACTATAGTACTATATACAAGCTTAAGTGCACTGCGGTAAAGTTAGATCGACTTTGATTCGTAACATTCCCAACGATGGCGTCCACGACGGTAGTTCAGGAAGGAGGTATCAATCCTGTAAGTATTCCGGTTAGCGAATTGTGAATGGTGTCTAATAAGTAGTACTTCAAGCAAAAAATAGAGGATGTGGAGTATAAGATTAGTGAGAAAACGCAAAACCTGAGACGGTTAGAAGCTCAACGAAACGCATTGAATGGTAAAGGTAAGTGCCAACCATGATTGCCACTTGTGGAACTGATACTAATGTATATAGTACGACTACTCAAGGAAGAGCTACAAGTGTTACAGGAACCCGGCTCGTATGTCGGAGAGGTTGTCAAAGTTATGGGCAAGGAGAAAGTTTTGGTCAAGGTACATCCCGAAGGTAAATATGTTGTTGATATTCATCCATCTATTGACATTAAGAAAGTCACTCCAAGTTTAAGAGTATGTTTAAGATCAGACAGTTATCAGTTACATCAGATTCTTCCTAACAAGGTTGATCCCTTGGTGTCGTTGATGATGGTTGAGAAAGTCCCTGATAGTACTTTTGATATGGTTGGAGGATTAGACCAGCAAATCAAAGAAATTAAAGAAGTTATCGAACTACCGGTTAAACATCCCGAACTTTTTGAATCTTTGGGGATCGCTCAACCTAAGGGTGTTATTTTGTATGGCCCCCCTGGTACTGGTAAGACTTTACTTGCTCGTGCCGTTGCTCATCATACTGAATGTCGATTCATCAGGGTAAGTGGATCAGAATTAGTACAAAAATATATTGGTGAGGGAAGTAGAATGGTACGTGAATTATTCGTGATGGCCCGTGAACATGCACCTAGTATTATTTTTATGGATGAAATTGATTCAATTGGATCTAGTCGTGGTGAAGGTGGTAGTGGTAGTGGTGATTCAGAAGTACAAAGAACAATGTTGGAATTGTTGAATCAATTAGATGGATTTGAATCTTCTAAGAATATTAAGATTATTATGGCAACTAATAGATTGGATATACTTGATCCTGCATTATTACGACCAGGTCGTATTGATAGGAAAATTGAATTTCCTCCGCCAACAGTTGAAGCTCGTACAGATATTCTTCGTATTCATTCAAGATCAATGAATTTGACTAGAGGAATCAATTTGAGGAAAATAGCTGAAAAAATGACTGGTTGTTCCGGTGCTGAAGTTAAAGGAGTTTGTACTGAAGCTGGTATGTATGCATTGCGTGAAAGACGTATACATGTTGATCAAGAAGATTTCGAATTGGCTGTTGCAAAGGTGATGGCAAAGAACGATGAAAGTCATATATCACTTGCCAAATTCTTCAAGTAATTATGTAATAATAATAATAAAAAATGTTTATTATCTCTACAAATGGAACTTCATTTTTTGTTAATAAATTACATTAAATAAATATCTATGATTCGGAAATTTTTATAGCATTCAGACATAACCATCTTCTTGCTTCAGATTCTTTCCCGTGCGCCTCTTCAATCGCCTTGGCAGCCCATTCTCTACTATATTCACCTTGTTCTGCTTCATAATCAACAAATAATTTCCGTTTAGTTGTTAGTTCATCTACACAGAACCAATATTCGCCAACTTTCTTAACTAATTCAGCTACCACAGGCATGATCTCTGCAAAGGGAACATTCCATTTACCAGAACCTGTTTTACAATATTGGTTCATACACCATTGCCTACCGCATCCTCTTGTTAACTGTATAACATACCGTCGTTCAATTCTTGATTTCACTTTCTTCCCATCCGGATCATACACATCGGAATGTAAAGGTCCAAAACATACACCACACAGTCCAGTAGCGTCATTAGACTGAACTGGTCGATAACAATTCTGGTTAGTACATATCCTTGGAGCTGTCTTTGATAAGCGTTCCATTGAATGGTAGTTCATGTGGTGTTCAAAGTCACGACGCCGTACTGCCCGACCACAAACATCACAATCTTCAGTCTTGGACCCACAGTACGATTCATGTCCAGATAATCCTTGTAGGGCATCTACTCTTGATGCGCGCTCTCTTGGTAACTTCAAATGGCAAAACCGACAAATATGTAAAGAATTAGGACATTCAGTTGCACGGTGGTTAGCTAATGAAATGTAATCATTGAAACTATCACCGCAACCACAAGTTTGAGGAGTATGTATATGTTCGTGTTCACTTTGACTAGTTGTATCATTGCCCCATTTGGAACATTCGTGGCAATGCCAATGTTCACTTGGAATGGATTTCCGGAAAACAGTCCCGCAATCTTTACATCTCACATTATTACGCAAACAGAATGTACTATGAAGCATTAATGATTGTTCAGGGATATCTTGTAAACAATTATCGCATTTCTTGTATCCCGGAGGTGTTACACTACTAGAAGTAGATGCCACCCTTTCAGCTGTAATTGTAAAACTTTGCTTGGTTCTGGTATATGCAATAACAAAATAGTTGCCCCCAGGTAAAGTAATATCCCCAGTAAGATTAGAATATAAAAAGGACTCCTTTGAAGTTAATAATTGATCTTTTCCAACTACCAATAAAATTCCATCACCATCAACTTCCAACTTGGTATCATTCTCCACATTAATAGTAAACTTGACAGAACTACTTGGGTCCATTTCACGGACTTCTAAACTATTACCAACTTCTAATTCGCCAATAGTATCATTACCACTCTTTGGTACTACCCTTTTTGGACCCTCGGAAATCTGTAAATCTATATCAGTATCAACAATGCAAACAGCATTAGCAGGTTGCAATTCTTCAACAATGAATTTAAACTGTTTATCAGAATGTAATGGATCACGTATAGTTAACAAATCACCTTTAGTTAGTGCGGTATATGCCGAGTTCAATTGAGCTTCTAACAACACTTTATAATCATCAACTTCCTGATCTTCACCGCCATCCACATGTCTGATTGTTAACGCAGTTCCCTTCGGAAGTTCCACAAACTGAACATTTACCCGCCCATTATCCTCAAGTCTCAGGTCTAGCCGCTCTGAAATAGCTGAGGGCAATATTATACCTCCTTCAGGTGCAGAGAACTCTCGTACACCTACATGTGTAAACTTCCCATTAGCAGGGTTGGTCACCCTGAATATCATAGGCGACGGTAGCCGGGTATAGTCGCTCGCCACTTGCCCTACCAAACTATTCAAGGCCGAAGAGGGCAAAATTATTTTATCAGTATTTGCCAATGCAGTAGCTGACGGATTCACTTGGTACTCGGCAGACGGATTGATCTCTGCATTATATGCATTCACTGGAAGAAACCTAAGCTCCGACGACCACCGTATATCTGATACTTGTACTGCCATATTAAGAGTTTGCAAATTGTAAATAAATATTAAAGTCCAAATTGAATTACAAATTCATCCCAAGACCGGTCCTAGGTCTGTTTATAAACCGAGGCAGAGCTAAACACGGATGTCCGCGTATTTGCGCACAAGATAACGTTATTTGATGCTTAGTGATCACGCATAATTTAAAGTTGAAACTGCTCGAATGTTCGATTTCAATTTGCCACAAATAATTTACAAATTACATGTTGCACGTGACGTATTAAGGTCTTTTTCACGTGAGTTTGACATTCACATGATGGATCAACAAAATAGTCTTGTGACAGCTGCATACCGGTACCGATTCGGAAAATGTTATAGGACTTTCCCCGCGCTCTCTCCTCTCCGTACTTTACTGTTGCAACTCATCACAGACTTGTTGCAACTTGAACGAAAAAGGAATATGACTGAATTACGATACGACGGGAAAGTTGTGGTGGTTACTGGTGCGGGAGGAGGCTTGGGCAAGGCTTATGCATTGTTCTTCGGTAGCCGAGGAGCATCTGTTGTTGTCAATGATTTGGGCGGTAGTTTGAAAGGTGATAGCAGCAATAAACGAGTTGCTGATCAGGTAGTTGAAGAGATTGTTTCAAAGGGTGGGAAGGCTGTTGCCAATTATGACTCTGTTGAGAATGGTGACAAGATTATTGATACTGCTATCAATGCCTTTGGTTCTGTACATATTGTTATCAATAATGCTGGGATTCTTCGCGACGTTTCATTAAAAAAAATGTCTGATAAAGATTTCCAATTGGTTTTACAGGTTCATTTATTTGGATCATTTAAAGTGACCCATGCTGCATGGCCATATTTCAGAAAACAAAAATATGGACGGGTCATCAATACTGCATCTGCCGCCGGGTTGTATGGCAATTTTGGTCAGGCTAACTACTCCGCGGCTAAACTTGCATTGGTTGGATTTACTGAGACATTAGCAAAAGAAGGTGCGAAATATAATATTACTGCCAATGTTATAGTACCTCTTGCGGCATCAAGAATGACCGAGACTGTTTTACCGCCGGATGTATTGCAAAAATTGCACCCTGATTATATTGTACCTGTTGTAGGGTACCTTGTACATGAGAATACTAACGAAACTGGTGGTATCTATGAGACTGCTGCTGGCGTTGTTACTAAAGTAAGATGGGAACGTGCCGGTGGTGCTGTTTTCCGTCCAGATGAATCCTTTACACCGTCAGCTGTGTTGAACCGATGGGATGAGATTGAATCTGGTGAACCGGAATATCCTGATGGTCCTAAGGACTTAGTAGAAATTGCTGAGAATGGATTAAAGCTACCTGAAAACAAACAAGGCGAGCCGGTAGAGTTTAAAGGTAAAGTGGTAATTGTTACTGGTGCTGGTGGAGGAATTGGGAAAGCATATGCATTATTATTAGCCAAGCTTGGTGCTAAAGTTGTTGTAAATGATTTAGGGAATGCTGATGGTACTGTTGAAGAAATTATTAACGCCGGCGGGGAAGCAGTAGCTGATAAGAATAATGTTATCAATGGTGATCAAATTATTAAAACTGCTATTGATAACTATGGAGCTATTCATGTTGTTATTAATAATGCAGGTATTCTTAGAGATAAATCATTTGGTAAACTTGATGATGATTCATGGAAAATTGTTCAAGATGTTCATTTATTTGGTACATTTTCGGTCACTAAAGCTGCATGGCCATATTTCCTTAAACAAAAATATGGTAGAGTTATTAATACTACTAGTACGTCTGGAATTTATGGCAATTTTGGTCAAGCAAATTACGCTGCAGCTAAAGCTGGGATTTTGGGATTCTCTAGAGCAATTGCATTGGAAGGGGAGAAATACAATATCCTTGTTAATACTATTGCTCCTACTGCTGGTACGAATATGACTAAAACAATCTTCACTGATGAGATGCTCGAACTGTTTAAACCTCAATACATTGCACCACTTGTTGGATTACTTGCATCCGATAAGTGTCCCATTACGGGTTATTTATTTGAAACTGGAGCCGGGTGGATTGCCCGAACAAAATGGGAGCGATCCGCAGGGGTTGCAATTAATGTTAAGCATGGGTTGACTGCTGAAGCTGTAGCTAAGAATTGGTCAAAGATTATTGATTTCAAAGATAGTTACCATCCTGAAACAGTTCTTGAAAGTAACTCCTATATTTTTGATTTGGCCCAAGAAGCAGAGCATGCAGAAGAAGAAGGAGGAGAAGGAGAAGAAGGTGAAGAAGAAGAAGAAGAAGAAGAAGAGGTTGGAGAATCAACGTACAATACTACTAATATTATATTGTATAATTTAGGAGTAGGTGCTGGCGCTGAAGATTTGCATTATGTTTACGAAGGCTCTGACAATTTTGGTCCTGTACCTACTTTTGGGGTCTTGCCATCATTTTCAGTTTCTCCTAATTATGACAAATTGGTTCCTAATTTTAACCCAATGAAATTATTGCATGGGGAGCAATATTTTGAGTTACGCAAATGGCCCATTCCCGAGGAAGCTACTCTTGAAACTAGATATAAAATACTTGATGTTGTAGATAAACAAAAAGCCGCTATAGTAAGTGCTGAATTTTTGACTAAGGATAAAGCAACGGGGGAAGATTTGTTTTATAATGTTAATACTGTTTTCCTCAGAGGTAGTGGTGGGTTTGGAGGTCCTTCGAATATTACACCGCGAGGATCTATAACGGCACCGAACACTGCACCTACAAGACCACCTGATTATGAGGCAACTTATACCACATCTAAGGATCAAGCGGTTTTGTACCGATTATCTGGGGACTATAATCCCTTACATGTTGATCCAGCATTTGCAGCTGCTGGGAAATTCCCTAAACCAATCTTACATGGGTTATGTACGTTTGGTATATCAGCTAGATTATTAGTGGATAAATATGGAATTTTCAAGAATATCAAGGCAAGATTTAGTGGTCATGTTTTCCCTGGTGAAACTTTGAAGTTAGTTGCTTGGAAAATTAATCCTAATAAAGTTGTTTTTGAAACTAGGGTAGTTGATAGGAATACTGTTGCTATCTCTAATGCAGGTATTGAATTAGGTGCACCTTCAAAGTTGTAAAAGGCTGCAATACTTTTTTCTCACGTATAAATGTATATAAAATAAAAAAATAAAATGTATTTTATGTGATATATCTAAAATATGGGTTATCATCTGAAGCTATACTTGCCGAGTCAACTGAGGGATCAATTTCACCATGTTTTTTATCCAATCTGGTATTAAGTACTTTTAAGTACCAGCTATTGATTGTTGCTACTGTTATTGCAAAAATAAGTATTCCAGCACTTATCCAGCAACCTTGTCTATAATAAGGACCTTGAGATCTTGGGAACACTCTAGTACCCAAAATGGTTCCACATTCACCAATCATGTGTAAAATTATGTAACCAGTTCCACGTTTAGTATCTGATCCTTGATTATCACCGATCCAAGTAATATTAATAGCTTGAGCAGTGAACACACCAACGGTTGCCAGAATCACCGCAAGATACCTTACAGCTTCAGTTGTTACCAAGGCGAGCATTATATAACCGGCAGCTGATATTGCCGTAGCCACCACTACAAATGAGCCCCTATGGGTCAATTTATCACTTGCATACCCATTGACTAACATTGATAACATGGCAATGGTGTACGGTGGAACACTCATTGCTTGTGACATCATATCGGTAAACCCCATCCCTTTGATAATCACTGGCATGAAAGCCGGTAATGCTGATGCTGATACTGAATGAGACATATAAATCAAAGTTGTGAACCAAGTTTTAATATCAGTTAAACATTCCCAAATATCCCACCAATGGATTTTAGACCCGCCTCTGTTTTTATCGCCTACTTGACTTATTGTTCTTGCCTCTGCTATCCGTTTCTCTGATTCATTAAGAAACCATGCTTCAGAGGGTCCATTAACCATTATGAAGAGCCCCAAAATACCTAAAAGAATGTTGGGTAATCCTTCAACAAGAAAAATTAATCGCCAACTAGGAATTGAAACTGGTCGACTTGTAATTGCATATGCTATTAGACCTGACATTGCTGCAGCAAAGGGTGAAAAAATAAGATAAATAGCATTACGTTTAGCTTGTTCATTTCTGAAATAGAAAAAACTCAGGTAATAGTATACTCCAGGAACAAAACATGCTTGTAAGCATCCTAACACTGTTCTTACTATCATTATTCCTGCAAATGAATCAACAATTGATGTAAATGATGCAGTAAACCCTATACTAATAATTGCAAAGGGTACAAATTTAGTTGCTGGTAATATTTTATATAAAAAAATTGCTGGTTGAAATATCAAATATCCAATAAAAAACATATTTAAAACATCAGCATATTCAACATCAGTTAATCCTAAATCATATGACATTCCTGCTAAATTCGCATTACCAATATTATTTCTTTCAAGACATGAAATAAAATATACAATTGACATAAAACTTAAAACATACTTGTCAAGTTTACGAACCATTTTACGTTCTTCAACTTTTGTATAATGTCTTAATGCCGTTTCGCTCATTAATGATGGAGTTTTAAACCCATCTTCAAATAAATCTACTTCATATAATGGTGATGCTTTATTATCTTTTGATCCACGACGAGTTAACAACGAATTGGGAGAGTCGGTCAATTTCGATGCAGCATGAATTCGGTAACTGGTAGGTGAAGGTGGATTACTTGATAATAAAACCATAGGATCATCTGGAATTGGACCTGAAATAGTCGGTCGTTCTGGAGAATTCTCGTCATGATCATGATGAAGCTTGAACTTATGTGGAGACATTTTTTTTAAATGATTTCCATCTAATAATTAATATTCAAAAGTTATTCAATGAAAGCATTGTATTAGTGGTAATCAAGTTCATTGTTGATATTGAACTTTAACAGATTACACTTTTTTTCTTTTATCTGGGGTATACGTATAACGCGTTTTATATTACTCTTATCGGTACGTACCGGTAAGCTTAAGCGCTTATATTAGCCGGGTAAACTGCCACTATTGAGCGGATCCGGATTTAAAGTATCGATGAGCCGTTGAGCCCACGTTATCAGGATCAACAAAGTCGGACCGAGACCTCCGAGGTGACGGGTTTCGAAATATGCAGTATGGAAAAGACTGAAATGGATGAAATATTGGTATCAACTGATATAGATTATTATTATTGGGTATAACAGATTACGAATGATTTCTGGAAGAATAGATATTCTGAACTATTTCGGTAAATAAAAGAATTTGATGAGTTTATCAATAAAAACTCATATCAGCGGACTCCGAAATAAGAAGAAAAAAACTTTAAAAAAAAAAAAAAAAAAAAACGTAACGGATGGCCGTGAATACAATAACGTCGTCAGTCATACGTTTTACATTTAAACAGATTTGAACATTTCAATTAAGAGTATTACTAATTATACCTGTTCATACCTTGTATACGTATATACGTGTAAGGTGAGCAGTTTTTTGTATTGTCCGAGACTTCATAGTTGCATTTGGTTGGCGGCTATACGTTTTATGACTTCAAGCGGAAAAACCCCCGACATCGGATATTAAACCTGCACGAATACTCGGAATTTTTGAACAAAATCCCCAACCCCAATAAAAGTATAAAACCACGCATTTCAGCTTGAATTTCTACTTTTAAGAATACAGTTTTATTCTTTTGATAATTTGTTTAAGAGATCTTTTTCAACTTTTAATGCATTGCAATATATGAAATAAATTTTACTTTATATCTAGGATTTATTTCTGTTTAGCTCTATTCAAAAATGTCTTTGAGCTCGGAAACATCCGCAACGGACGGTGAAGACCATGCTGAACCCACTCATCCCGAACAATTAGATGCTGCTAACTTGGCTATGACGGTTCCTTTGGAGAAGGACCATAAGGATGAACTTGACAAGAGTCACATTGTAGCATTTGCAGATGATGACCCCGAAAGGCCTATTAATTGGAAATTCTCGAAACGGGCTTTTCATACTGCCTGTTATGGTTTGGCTACTTTCACTGCACAATTCAATTCAACAACGTGTTCACCACCAATTCCACATCTTGAGATATATTTTGGGGTCACCAGAGAACAGGCTATGCTAGGTACGACATTATATGTTCTTGGTATAGCTATTGGCCCAATGTTTTTTGCACCATTATCTGAAATGTATGGTAGGAAATTAGCAGTATTTGGACCATTATTTCTATCATTAATATTTACATTAGGTACAGCTTCATCTGAAACTTTTGCCGCATTTTTATGTACAAGATTTTTTGCAGGGTTTTTTGGTGGAAGTCCTGTTGTATCATCTGGAGGAGTATTGGCAGATCTGTGGAAACCAACGGAAAGAGCCGTTGCTCTAGTATTTTATGCATTTGTAGTTGTAAATGGTACAACAGTGGGACCAGTACTTTCTTCGTTATTAACTTATCAAGTACCATATCAAAATGAATGGCGATGGCCATTATGGTTTGCAACAATGATTGAAGGTGCGGTGGTTATAGTAGCAGTATTAACAATATCAGAAACTCATGGTGGAGTATTATTAGCAAGAAAGGCTAACAAGTTAAGACATCAAACTGGAGATTGGTCATATCATGCTAAACATGAAGAATGGAGTTTAGATTTGAAGGAATATCTTAGCGTTCATTTATTAAGACCATTTTTAATGTTGGCAACTCCAATTGTATTTGTTGTAGCATTATTTGCAAGTTATGTGTTTGGAATATTGTATCTTACAATAACCTCTATTTCATTGACGTTTGAAATGACTCGTGGCTGGACAGGAACTGAAGCCAATTTACCAATTTTATCTACTTTGGTAGGAGTAGTATTTGGTGGTATGGCAAATATTTGGGGAGGAAGAAGATATAGTCGATTAATGGAGAAAAATCCTGGAGTTAAACCTGCTCCAGAAGAACGATTTGTTCCAATGATGGTATTTGGGTGGCTTATGCCTGCAGGTTTATTTATTTTTGCCTGGACTTCAAAATCAAATATTCATTGGATAGCACCATGTATAGGATTAGCAATTACTGCTTGGGGATTTTTTGTAATTTTTCAAGGATGTTTGAATTACTTGGTTGATGCCTTTACCAAATATGCTGCATCAGCTATTGCTGCTAATACATTTTTCCGATCAATTTTAGGAGCAGTTTTTCCATTATTTGCAGCACAATTATTTGAAAATTTGGGAGTTAATTGGGGGGTAAGTACTTTAGCATTTATTTCACTAGGAATGATTCCTATCCCCTTTGTATTTTTTGCATTTGGTACAAAGATTCGATCAAGAAACCCCTATATTAACCGAGTCACATAGGATATAGTAATACTATATAGATATCACCAATGGTAGGCCCATTTTGCCGTTCTAACGGTTCCATTGTACTCTAGACCTGGTTATAGCATTCACGTACCCCGGACTTATGCTATAGTACCTAGGCCTATATATATAGCTACCCCGGCCCTGGTTAACATGCACGGCCATCGATAACTGTGCTACATGTAGCTAGCGCTATAGCTATGGGCCAATAATATTTTTATGCAGGCACTGGCGCCGTACGTTTATGCACAAGGAAGAGAGCCTAGCCCGTATGTAGGCCCAACCTTTTCTACCCTGAAGTGGGTAGAGTGCTTCACTGGAGCTCCATATACATATATGCATACTAATTAACCTTATTTAAATTTAGCCGAAATTTATCTACCGTATAGCTATAGCTACAAGTACTTAAATTTAGCGCTTTAAGGTCCACTTCCAGCTACGGAGCTCTAGCTATAGGCCGACGGCACTTCTGATATTCACAACTTATAACTAATCATCTAACTGGAAAGTTTGATATACGCAATGCTTTGTCTCAATTGATGTGGTACTGGGAGAAATATCCTGAGCCATAACATGATTATTCATATTATCACTGCTTAGTTATAAATATTTTATATTCTGGTGAAAGCGCCATTGTTTCTGCATACCGCGGGGAGGTGCGTTTCAAATGTATAGCTATTTATATTTCGTCGCTATATATCGCTCTTTGATGGCCCCAAAATACTGTAATTAAACGCTTGGGGCTATATTCAGGAGTGTGCTCCAGCTCTATAGCTATACATTTGTATACATTTGTATACATTCCCGCACATATGTTACACGCATCTAGCTATACATTGGCTATGCAAAGATCCCAGCCGATGCCAAAAAGAAAAACCTGCTCATCGCGGCATCTGAAGATCCTGGCGTTTTATATGGCCAATGAGACCCCTCGTCGACGGGCCTTCGACCCTTGTTTCAGCTCCCTCGTATATCTTTTTCTACCAAGATGGCCTGACCACATATCACTCGCCTCGAAAACAGAACGCTGATTGGCGCGTCTGTCCCGTAGAGAGCCCATCGAGCATGCTACTACTTTGCTAGTTAACAAATCCGTCGCCAAAAGATAGCTACTGTCGATAATATATTAATTAACCCCTGGGGCATATACATAACCACGCGGCCATGGACGCGCATTAAACGTAATGCTAACGTTGAGATTAATTGGCCTAGTCATTTAAATTTGAGTTTAGTTACTACAGTATATTATGATGCTAGCTTAGCCAGTTAGCTATAGCATGTTAAGGCACGTCAAATAGGATATTGCAATTGCTCTTAATTGCGCCTAGTTAAATTTAACGACAGGGGTGTTCCCGAGACCCGGACCCACCTTGTGATCGCTTCAGTATGTTAATATGTATATGCGTTATCAAGCTTGCAGCTAGTACCTATACTACGTACCAGCGTTCATGCAACGCCTTGATTTCTCTCGGTAGCCTAGGCAGGCCTGAAACGAGCGCTCGATCTGGAGAAATGTTGTACCACGTAGTACACTGATAGGCTAGGCTACAAGCTACAGCCCTGATGTGACCTCGTATAGGTTACTGTCGAGTCCCATTGTCCAGTGGCTGTGAAACGAGTTCCCGACTAGCCAGCTATTCTTGGCCAGTCATCCTTATTCGTCCGTGCTCTAAGTATAGCGGTACCAACTGCCCTGTGTGCCATTCACCTTCATCAAACGCACGCAGGATCCTAGTCAGCACAACAGCTGTACATGTAGCTAGCTGTGGATCCAGCTATCATCGATGCACCACCCCCTCTCGGCGCATGCAATCTTTTTTCATCAGTGCACTCGCAGGTGCATCTGCCGCGAGAGCGCTCGAAAAAAAAAACGTCTCAGCCTCCAGCAGAGTGCCGCCGTGCAGCGCAGACGTGTGCTTTAAATGCCTTGTCTGGTGCCGTACATGCTTCTCAAGAGCCGTCTGTCTACAATCAAGCTTGGCTACATACAGAACCCTTTGGGGAGTCATCTATTACTAATCGCTATGACGCGTTAGTCAGCTGGGCCTAGCGTATAACATATATACATATTCTTCGTAATGCAGTTGCCATTCATTAACGATCGATCGCAGAGCTGCACATCAGAGAGACATGCGCTTAGCAGCTGCACACCTCACGCGCATACTACGCACGCGGTTTGGCGCGCACTAGACAGGTGTTCTGCGTCTTTAACCCGATGCCACCGGTGGTGGGTAGCCACTTGTTTTGTTTCTGTTTCTGCGGGACCCCGAGCGCTGTTGAGAGCCAGTTGTTTGTTTGTCAAATAACGCGTTAATCATATAAAACGATAGGCCTACCGCTCTGCTCTCAGCCCCGGCCCAGCTTTGAATTTACAGCTTTTATCTGCTTCCTCTTCTGACTGTTATTCTTGTCGTTATTCTTAATCTTCGCAGGTGTTGTTTGCTGAACTTTTACCCCGGCGAACCTTTGAACTTTGCCACCTAGCAAGAGCACCAGCATTCTTATCATCCTGGAAGTATTTGGGGTTTGCGCTTCCCCGGTAGTCAAGAGAAGCTATATACCTTCTGCGAATTCTGAAGGATTCAACTACTTCACACACCAGCTCTTTGGAACAGAAACAAGGGACCGTACTGGAGCTACATATCAAAAAAAAGGGCTTTCTCTCCTTACCGGCCAAGTGGTTTAAGGTCGTGGAAGTCGCAGTCTGCAGTCGCCAGCGCCGTCGTTCTAGCTAATCAGATCCCAATTAGCGATTGAACTGAAGCTCGAGCTCGAGATCTGGCAATATCTGCAAGTTGGGTTTAAAGTTACCGAGCAAGAGATTATTACATTTTGGATCCACCCGGCCAGGAGCTCCCAACAAAGTTTGGGCCGGATCGATCTCGTATAACCTGAGCCCAGTAAACGTTAACGTTAACGTTATAATTATAGGTCTGCAGAGAGAGTGCTACAGCTAGCTTTTCTCCCCGCTGGTTAGAATTATAGCATATTATTATAATTATTATAATTGCATTGTCTGGCTGGCGCTCGTACCCAGTGTGTTAATACTCGCAGGTACCTTCAAAACCTCCGAGGACAGTTTTAATTTTTTTTTGTTTTTTTTTTTTTTTTTTTGCTGGGCCCTCAGTTTACGCAGAGATTTGGCTCGAGAAAAAAAAAAAACCCTGAAGAAAGGTAGGGCTACCATTTTCTCTAAAATACCTTGACTACCGTCCCTTGGTCATATATTTATGACCCTTGGATGTTTTTTGCCTGTGGTAAACTACTTTTTTGATTTTACCACTTGATAGCAAATCTCATTTGATTTGCAGCTAATAAACTTACCGAGACGAAAAGTAATCTAGGAAACGGGGAAAACATCACCGAAAAAAAAAATCTAAGCTGGAGAGAATAAGGCTTCTCAATTGGAAAGAATTTAGAAATTTGGGTCATAACTAGTATTATATGCTAGCGTTCGCACAAAATTTCGGTTGGTGAAAGGCAAGGTAAAAAAAAAATAAATAAATATTATAATAATTTTTTGCTGCCAAAAAACCTTTTCATACTGTCCCTTGGCAGAATATTATTATTATTATTATTATTATTCTTTTGATTATTATATTAACTTTCTCCCCGAGGCTGTTTCTTTTTTCACCTAAGAGTCAAGAAGGGGTAACGATAGAAGGAGAGCGAGAGAGAAAAAAAAAAGGCTATATTGCCCAAATCAATTAGGCATCATCTAATCATCTGAGGTTACATAACCAGAAAAAAATAAAGAGGAAAAAAGGCCATTGCACTGGGCTATATATTATTGACCTTTACGAGATTTTTTTTTCTTCCTTTCGATATTTTCTTTGGAATTCTTGCCTTCTTTTCCAAGCTTTTGCTCTCTCCGACTGACTGTGTAAGTCGCTTCACTTTTTATAGGAATTGAACGTCGTCTTTGTCCCCTATGCATTGTCTGTCGATACCTACTTCATCTGCATTTTTACAATCATATCATCATCATTATCCGTCACGTCAAAGGCGAATAACAACAAATCAACTGCTTTACAACAGCTTTAATCATTATAGTGATATAATACAATTGGGAGCAGTGGCGTTATCAACAGATTCTTGGTCTACTTCTACGGGTTTAAAGAGGCATGACGGAGGAGAACAGAGTCAATAATGGCGACCCTCCATATGCCGAAGAAAATTATAGGTATCCAATAGAAAGTCAAATGCAAGAAAATCTACAACGGCAGCAGCAGCAGCAGCAGCAGCAACATGTACAGTTGCAACAGCAACAACAACAACAACAATTTTATGCATATGGAGATAACCCTCCTATAGGTCAATTGTACGATATTCCCCAGTATCGAATGCCACAACCCCATCAGCAACCTCCTCCGGCACCCCATTTACAAAATCTTCATGATATGAGTAGCCTGTATCATCCTGGTGATCAGTCACTGGGGTTGCCTACTACAATGGTTCCTGGCGGGCCTACTAGAATAATACCCAGGCCTCTATCGAACCTTCCTCAGCAACAGCCTATGGTATCAATGATTCCTCAATTCGAGCCAAAGGAATATTCAATTCATCCTCAGCCACAACCACAACCACAACCATCTGTTGCTCATAATCCCTTTGGTTATACTCAGTCACAAATGCTTCATACAACTGCTGGCGGGATGAAAAGTGGTGGTACTGCATCTCCTATACGAAGGAAATCATCTGTTAGAACTCATAAACGACAAAAAAGCTCCAAGCGGTCTCTTGAAGATGCGATAATGGGATCAGGTGTTTCTATACAATCATTAGTCAAGGATAGATCTGAAAGAACCCCTGGGAACGGGCCAAGAATATCCCTTATAGATGACACAAGATTAAGAGAAAGTATCGATGGGTTTACCAGTGGAGATGGAGAAGCATCCGCATCATTAATACTGCCATCAACAGCACTACCCTTGACATTAACTGCACCTCCATTATCAACAGCTGAACCTATCAATCCTGGTGCATTATTAGCTGACAAACATCAAAGGAATAAAAAAAAATCAAAGTATAGCGCTGAACAAGATAGAATCATTCGTGAAATGAAACAAAAGGGTAAAACTTGGGCTGAAATTGCAGAAGCAGCAAGTTGTGAAAATGCATTGGCTGCAAGAAATAGATATCAAGTTTTGATCGGTCAACAAGGTGGTAGATCAGCTACATGGGATACTGAAGATGTCAAATGTTTCAGGAATTATCTTGATGCAAGTGAACGATATAAATGGCAATTTGTAGCTGCAGAATTATCAAGATCTCAAAATAAACGATTTTCAGCTTCAATGTGTCGACAACTTGTTCGAGAATTGTTACACATTGCGCCAACTATCTTTGGAGTTATTTTAGATTCTGATAATAATACACCTGACGCCAGTACTACTAATACTGGATCTACTAGTCAAAATATTGTTGCACAACAACCTAGTATTGGACTACCACCTTCAACTGCTCAATCATCACGTCCTTTGCAGCCAATACAGAATATTCCTCATGAAACTACTCCAGCATCAATTGTTAGCATGTATAATTACCAGTATGGGTATGCACCAACTAGTGGCAGTGGTGGTAGCGGTAGTGCCGCTGCTGCTACTAATGCACCTGGACCTAATACTACTGGTGGTGTATCAAGTATATCTGCGTCTTCGCCAGCACTCAGTCCATTAAGTATCCCAGGTCAATCAAACCATCAACATCATCATTCCATGGAGAGTATACGTGAATCTGGGCCATTAGAAGAACAACGAGGTATGATGATGCCATTGAGTCGTCCTGGGTCAATTCATCCAGATGAGAACGTACCGTTATCACAGACTTCACACTCTCAACAACCACAACAACCACAACAGCAGCAGAGGCAACCTCCTAACCCTAGCTATCATCAATTTTTATGAATGTAATGAGCCATAATATAATAATGAGATATGATTATCCATAATAGTAGTAGTGAAGAAAAAAAGTAGCCTTTTTTATCCGCGAAATGTGCTGTTAAATTATATTTATACTTGGGGAAGGAAAACAAAACCTGCCCACCCACATCTATGGCAGAAAACAAAATCATAAACAAGAAAAAAACAAAAACCAAAAAAAAAAAAAAATGGTTATATATACCTATCCTATAGTCGAAAGTTCCCGGGAAAGGAGAAAAGACATGCCTTACATTGCCTTATTTTGTTCGGAGCTTAAAATTTACATATCTTTAAAGTTTACCCTTGGACGGTCCAGAGACTTCTTTTTTAGGTCAGCGGGCAGGTATATGTATTTATTCCAATACTGGTACAGGGTTGTATATATAACCTTAATAGGACAAACTTCACTGGGGGTAGAATCCATTGAACGAATTAGAGCTATACTAAAAAAGTAATATCTCCGAACCGTGCGTGATCTCTTTAAATATACGTACTAGAACGGTAGCTTGGAAGGTACATATATATAAATTTTCTTTAGTTGCGTGTTCGCAAAATATAACTACACAGGGAGGTTCCAAACCGTTGAGTTCAGTCATTAGATTCTTACAGATTAGTTTATACAAAAGAATGCACCATTTTATATTGTAACATATATAAAATATACGACCCAACTTAAGTTTATTGACTGGTTGCGTCCATGCATGCTAGCAAGTATTGAGCCTTGTCCTTAAGAGTTTTAACACTTTTGTAAAAAATCTCTGCAGGAGGAATCTGACCGACAGATTCGACATTAAATATAAAGTGGTCACGTTTACGACCTAATTTGACTTTCCCCTTGAATTCTTCGTGACGTAATACTTCTCTTGATACTGTATCTCTTCTTGGATCATCTACTTTGGCTTCACCTGATGGGCTAATTGAAATAACACCAGATGGGAAACATTTTTGGAATTTCCGTGCCAATTCTCCAGTAATAGGCTCGCCTATTATATCTATAGTTGGCATTAATCTATAACTTGCGGTTGAAACTGGACTCCATTTAGCATGGTCAGAGCCTATACCTAAGATTGCATATGCAATTAAATTTATCTCCTGACCGGGTCTAAGCTTGGCAATAATTACATCCGGATGTAACACCTCGGGTTCCGGGACAGACTCTTGGCCTTCCATCCGTGAGAATTTAAGATCCCTAGCATATACCGTCGAATTTATGAATTCGTCATCTTCTGTTAATGTCTTACGTCCTTGTGATTTAGGATTTCGCTCACACCTAACATGAAGATCAAATCTAATAGCAGTATCGGTAGTATAGGAGACTGCACCAGGCTCCTCTGAGGGAGGCTCGGCTGTAGGGTCAGCCCATGCTATGTGGTCTAAATCATATTTAATAGGGACGAGTCCTAACCGATGTGCAAGAACTTCATCTTGAATAACTGAGGTATTATTAAGGATGGTAACTGTTTCAATAGCAACAGTAGGTATCTCTGCTATCATTATCCGTCTAAATGCATTTGCAAATGAAGTATCAATATGAATAAGATCAAAGTTGGCATTATTTTCATTCAAATATGAAACTTCCACTTGGAATTGGTCTCGAAATTTGTTAACGTCCCATGAATGGTCTTCACCAGGATAATGTCCAGGGAAATCCGTACTGGTGGTCTTCAAATAGTTAGAATTATTTCATTCATAACAAAGGAGGTTAACTTACATTTGTGACCCTATCTTCTTCTATTCCCACAATGTTCCTGGCCATTTTTTACGTTCAAGCTTATAAAACCTGATGAAGTGAATTTTTTTGAAATTCAGATCTGAAATTTACCATCAAAAAATATATTTTTTCAGCCGCACCAACTTACCCGGTTTTCTACCTAAAGTTGAGTTACGATCCTGGCACACCGATTATAAATCGAGGCAAATTAACAATCATGCACATGTACATGCATGTACCATATATGTAATATTAGGCTACTAGCTAGCTAGGACCTCAATTTGCAAATAATAACAAATAAAACTAATCTTCTAGAACGTTTGTTTATATTGCACTTGAAACAATGGGTAAACTACAAAGAATCAACTCAGAGTCTGTGTTGAACAATGTGTTGAACCAAAATGAACTGGTTTATTTGAAATTCACTGCTGCTTGGTGTCGTAAGTATTGTGGCGATTCAACGTCGTACCTTGGACATATTTCTTTAACCAATATATAAGAGCCATGTAAAGCGATTGAGCCTGTTCTTGAAAAATTTGTGGATCAGTTTAAGAATGTGTATTTTGGTGAAATTGATGTTGATAACAGTCAGCCATTGGCTAGAAAATATGGTATAACTGCGATGCCCACTTCAATATTCATTCATAACAAGAACGTGATTCATTCAATCAGGGGAGCAGATCCTGCTGGGATTCAAAGAGGATTAACTGATCTTAGTCAGAAAAACCCATCTGCGGTGCGAATTGACCCAGAATCTGCTGGTGGATCATCATCGTCGAATGCGAAATCAAATGTACCCGAGGGGATTATAGTACCTCAGGGGTACGATATTCTCAATGATCTTGTTCATACTGGTGAATCTGAGATTTTAAATATCAATGAAAGTGGTACAGATGCCATCAGGTCATTGCTGGATACCAATTCGGAGAAAGTTATTACAACAGAAGCAGATTCACAGACTTTGGTTTACTTGCCATTCATAAACAAGACTAAAGTATATGCTATCTATATCAAAAGTCCTGCTCCTCAAGAGGGTAAGGAGGAAGACCAACAAAGAGCATCAAAAATAAAAATCTGGGCAAACACTACCGGGACTATTTCATTTGAGGACGCTGCCTCTGGTGTTAAAGCGTTGCATGAAAGTGAGATCCCCGAGCCCAATTCAAATGGATGGAGTGAGATCAAATTGAGATTTGTTCATTTCCAGTCTGTTTCTTCTATACTTTTGTTCATAGATGGCGAGGATGAAGATTTGTCCACTACTTTACAAAGTATAGTATTTGTAGGTAGTAGAGGTGATAGTAGAGACCAAGGGAAACTTGAAAAGGTCGAGTAAACATATATTCTTATAAATTAGAATGCTACCATAAATATGAGATTATAGCTGTCAGATTTATATTTAAGGCATTGTTATTTAACTGAAATAGATAAATAACCCCAAAAGTTTATGCTAAAAGCTTCTGGTCTTTGTTCTTCGGAGATAAGTTCACTTTTTTTTCCACTTCGCTAATTGAATAATGATTGCAGTATATAATCAGGTATCTTTTATAAACTTGAGTGAGTTGAGTCCTGATATGTGAATTTTGTAGGCTGTCATATTTATTCTCAATAGACTGACTGTACTATGAGACAAATACAACAGACAGATAGGAATCGAGTAATATCTTTCAGTTACATGAGTTTACTACAATCTGTACAGGTATTCATCTAAAGACAAAGGTACCTTAAAACATAATCCGGAATCTATGATAGCTGGTCAATAAGCCATACATACACGATAGATAGCATGATGTAACTTTTTCTAGCCACTAACAAGTTGTATCAAATAAGAAGCCAAGTGATGGAGATATTATATTTGGCTATGCTCTTGCCATCTGGGTGCTAAAGGTTCTTGATTCAGGGCCAGTTATTATATCATCTTACGAAGTCACCCCTGTTACGAGGTACCGAGCCCGATATGGCAATCCAAGCCCTTATTGTACATCAACTACCGCCACCATCCTGTAATTACAATATATAAATAAGCCAATCACGACAACTATTCTTAATTCTCCTTCGCCCCGTCTTGGCCTGCTTTATAGCCTATAAAATCGAAACCGCACTAGTGCTACGTCCAAATATCTCAATTGAGGTATGCAAAAAAAGAAAAAAAAACTGGTCAGGGGTTTCTTTTTCTGCGTAACCTTAATTTATCGCGATGTCATGACAGATCTGAATATTCATATTAATAGCCATAAATATCCAGCGCACGCTATACCTAGTGGGTGGTTTCATTATTGCGCTTATAGATCTATCTCTGGCTCTAAGTTATTGCGAAGTACTGACGCCGAGTTTATAAATTGAGGTAGGCTTTAATACTGGCATGTCGTGAGATAAAAATATATATACATATCGAGCAAGATGAATGGTACCTGGTATCTTTGGCACTACGTAAAGCAGGCTTTGATGTCTAAGAGACAACTGCCTATAAGTTTTATTGTGCCAGCTGTTGTATTGCTTGATTTTTTCTTGACCTTCGCATCTATGAAAATCCCCAAGCTTCTGATATCTCATGGTCAATTGGTGTTCCTTTTGTCATTCGACGGCACCTCATTTTGAAGCTTGACTACCAAGATTCCAGATAGCATTATAGCGTACAAAGGCACCATGCCTAGCAGTAATAGCTCTTTACAGCTGTTCTCAGCACCACACTAACAAAGCTTCATGCGAGTAGTAATAGTGTATAATGGGCATACAACTAATCGACGTGGGTATCACGACATTGTTCTATCCGGTACTAATCATGCGTCCTCACTTCCATAAGCCGTATTCACGTCGTCCAAGATAATGTGATGCTTTCTTGCTAATAAAATATACTGGAAAAGTACCAGCGTACCACGAGGGTCCAATAAACCACAGCATGAGTTACTCTGCGCCTTTATCCGGCTATCTCAATGAAAAGGTAAATCTGGGCTTGCAGGTGTTAGTAACAAGAGTATTTGCATTCTGAGTGGTCTCCTACTGACGTCTTTTATTGCATTGGTATGGTATTAGCCACAGTTTATGCATGCTTTTCTTTAATAGACTTATCACTTGAGCATTTCTCTATACGAGCATATTTTCAAATTTTCTATTCCTTCTCGTTATATTTACCCCATAATACATTACTGCCCAACTATGAGCCCATGATAGGAACATAATAATGCTTCTTAGAAGTTTACTTGCAACTCTTGTCTCAACTACAATCATAATCCTGTAGTCTCATCAGCCTTGAGATCACAAGCAAAATTGAGGGAACCTACTCTGAAACCAAAAATTTTAATTTCTAGCCAGCCTATCATGCAACTTAAGGGCGACAAAGTTACAGTTTCCAAGAGACTGTGTAACCTGATTGCATTACAATTGATAATAAAATATTCGCGAATACTCCCTATAAACCATATCACTCAGTATTCCACCAGTAAGTCTGTAGAACCAACGTTAAACATCAAAGGACTTCCCAACATGCTCGTTGACCATATTAATTACCTGGATAATGCTGGTTTAGCCATATTCAGACATGTTATAGCATAACTATAACAAAAACTCTGCATTATATGTAGTATACTGCAATAATAAATTGAATTTCCAAGCTCGAGGGATACCTTGCCATTCTTTTTTTTGCTATATGAGGCACGTGACTTTATCACGTGCAAAATGAATCCAGGGGTCGTTTATTCTATAAATTATAGGCGAAAAATAAGCTATGTGCTGATCGATAGATCCGATCTCTAAAAAATTCTTCAATTTTTCAGCGCCAATAAAAAAAAATTTTTTTTGACACCCGTTAACTTAGCTTTAAATTTTTTTAAAGAAAGAAAAGTGAAAAAACCCCTGTTCTAGGAAGAAAATCCCCCACTGAACCTGATCATTTTCGTCGATACATCGTCGGTTGTAGGTTCATATTTTCTCCCTTGCTTCTGTTTGTTGAATATCCAAGAAATAAAAATTTTAAAAAAGAGTTATTGTTGATTAATTATTCACCATGGCTGACCAATTGAAAGATATTAGTGAAGGTGATATCATCGCCAACTACGACAAGAGTGTTGATAGTTTCGATGCTCTCAACTTGAAGCCTGAATTATTGAGAGGTATCTTTGGTTATGGTTTTGAAACCCCTTCATCTATCCAACAAAGAGCTATTTTGCCTGTTTTGGAAGGTCACGATGTTCTTGCTCAATCTCAATCTGGTACTGGTAAGACTGCTACTTTCTCTATCTCTGCCTTGCAAAACATTGACAGTGACCTCAAGGAGACTCAAGCCTTGATCTTGGCTCCTACTCGAGAACTTGCACTTCAAATCAAGAAGGTTGTCTTGTCATTGGGACAATTCTTGAATGTTTCTTGCCATGCTTGTATTGGTGGTACCAACCCTCAAGAAGATATGGAGGCCCTTTCATCCGGTGTCCAGATTGTTGTTGGTACTCCCGGTCGTGTTTATGATATGATTGAGCGAAGATACTTGAGAACTGATAAGATGAAGATGTTCATCCTTGATGAAGCTGATGAAATGCTTTCAAGAGGTTTCATGAGTCAAATTTACGGAATATACCAATTGTTGCCCGAAAAGGTTCAAATTGTGTTGCTTTCTGCTACTATGCCCGCTTCCGTCTTGGAAGTTACCCAGAAGTTCATGAAAACTCCTGTCAGAATCCTTGTCAAGAAGGATGAACTTACCCTTGAAGGTATCAAACAATTCTACATTAATGTCGACGTTGAAGAAAACAAGATTGATGTTCTTGCTGACTTATATGAAACCATAGGTATTTCCCAGGCCGTTATTTTCTGCAACACTAGAAGAAAGGTTGAGTATGTTCAAGAAGTTTTGCGAGCTAATGATTATACCGTCTCTGCAATTCATGGTGATTTGGATCAAAACCAAAGAGAAGCTATCATGAATGAATTCAGAACTGGTTCTACTCGTATCCTTATCTCCACTGATTTACTTGCCAGAGGTATCGATGTTCAGCAAGTTTCAGTCGTTATCAACTACGACTTGCCTTCAAATTTGGAGAACTATATCCATCGTATTGGTCGTGGTGGTCGATTCGGTCGTAAGGGTGTTGCTCTCAATTTCATCACCAGCGATGACGTTCAAACTCTCAGAGAAATCGAAACCTTCTACAGTACTGAAATCTCTGAAATGCCCAGCAACATTGCCGACCTCATTTAAGAAAAAAATGAAAGCGTTTGAAAAAAGAATAGCACAGATTAGTATATGTTCGTAATTGATGAGTGTTTTGTATTTTCCAATCTATATAGTTTATAGATATTGATTGTTTGTGATAATTACTGTAGCTTCATATATAACATCCTTCTAATTCTATCTAACAATAACGGTATAACCGGTCCTGAGATTCCCCGTGGACCCCCATCTGGTGGTCAGTGTCATCAACGTCACATCTACGTGCAGCCTCGGACCGGTCATGGTCAAATTATGTCGATCGACGTTCGGCTTTTCGAGAATTTACGTTCTGTGTGCATGCGCCTACTCTATGTAACCTTAAAACGTCAACAGAACTAACATCCATAATTATCGTTTTTTTCTTATATAGAGCCCATTTTAATTTACTGACATATATCACTGGTTACACCAGGAATATAAAAAACGGGTTGATTAAAACCATCCTCAAAGAACCCTTTTTTGTTACTTGATACCCCTGTGGTACTGTTATCTGTCTGTTTGTTCGTTAGTTTTGTTGTTTTTTGCATTGAACCCGATCTTGGCAGACCCCTCCGCAGATATACCCTTATCATAACGCCTCGTTTGACGGTTTTTTTCACATATGAATCATGGCATGGGAACAACTATGGGTATGTTTGAAACCAGAGTGCTCACTAACTGTGAAATACTAATATTCTAGATTGATAAACCGCATATAGCGTATGCGCTGATAGGCGGTTTCGTCACAGTGTTCTCGCTTATATCACTGTTCGTTAAGGAGAAGCTATATATCGGTGAAGCCAGTAAGTGAAAAGCGACTATTTTTTTTTCTTTTGCACTTTTTGTCTTCCGTGTGTTTTGTTACTAACAGAAAAGCCGTTGCAACTATATTCGGAGTTATAGTCGGTCCACACTGTTTAAACTGGTTTTCACCCACATCGTGGGGTAATTCAGATTATATCACTATAGAAGTCTCAAGAATCGTACTAGTGGTACAGATTTTTGCCGTGGCCGTTGAATTGCCTAAGAAATATATGCTTAAGCACTGGCTGTCTGTAACAATGTTACTGGTTCCAGTAATGACATTTGGCTGGTTACTATCGTCGGTTTTCATTTGGAAATTGGTGCCTAGTCTTACTTGGATTGAAGGGTTGGTCATAGCGGCATGTGTTACGGCAACTGACCCTGTTTTAGCCTCAGCAGTTGTTGGTAAAGGTAAGTTTGCACGAAGGGTGCCTGGTCATTTAAGAAATCTTCTTTCCGCGGAATCTGGCTGTAATGATGGTATGGCATTCCCCTTTGCTTATCTTGCATTGAATATTATAAAATATAGTGGCCATCATAGACAAATTGCATTCCATTTCATTGTTATCACTATTCTCTACGAATGTGTGTTTGGCTGTGTTTTGGGAGCAATTATCGGATACTCTGGTCGACATTTGATTAAATTTGCAGAAGCACGGAATATTATTGATCGTGAAAACTTTTTGGTATTTTATTTTGTTTTAGCATTGTTTTGTACTGGGGTAGGATCAATTATTGGTACCGATGACTTGTTGGTAGCATTTGCGGCTGGAACGGCGTTTTCTTGGGATGGCTGGTTTTCGAGGAAAACTGAAGAATCTCACGTCTCAGATGTCATTGATTTATTGTTAAATATGTCATATTTTGTTTATTTTGGTGCTATTGTACCTTGGAATCAAATGAATGAAGCAGCTATTGGGTTACGAGCATGGAAGCTTGTAATCATTGCTATTTTAGTTTTAATATTTAGACGGTTACCAATTATGCTTATGCTTAAACCTGTTATCCCTGATATCAAAAATTGGAGAGAAGCACTATTTTGTGGCCATTTTGGTCCTATCGGTGTAGGAGCAGTTTTTATTTCAATTTTATGTCGAGCTGAGCTTGAACATGGTGAGCCCACTCCCCTAGCACATTTACCTTCAAAGGATACCCCACATTATTATGCTATTGCTACTATATGGCCAGTTACCACGTTTTTAATCGTATCATCTATTGTGGTACATGGATCTTCTATTGCTGTGTTTACACTTGGTAAGAGATTAAATAACATGACTCTTACAATGTCTTACACTACTGGAGGTAATAATCCAACGTGGTTATCCCGGTTGCCTCGTATTGAAGGAGGTCGGACTTTATCACTACATAAGATTGACACTGAAGATAAACGGACTACAGGTACAGCGAAGCCTGCTGGTGGGATGCGAAGAAGACGTAGAAGTGATAAAGTACATGCTCCACCACCTCAAACTGATACAATTGATTTGTCTAATAAGACTACGCCGCCAAGAGAAGAACAGCCATCTAAGACTGACGAACAATCTGAAGATGGCTTGAGTGCTTATCAAGAGGGACATGAGGTTATCATTGAAGATAACCAAGGTGAAGTAATTGCCGAGGCAACACCTGAAAATGATGAACCCCACGGACATAAGCCTGAGTCAAGTCAAGATGAACAATCTTCAGAGACATTATCAGGTGCTACACCACCAGTGTCACCACAGAAGTCACCACAAAGACCAAGGCCAGCCCAGCGGCCTAGTGAGTCGGGGTCAACTGGCGGCCGTGGCGAGGGTGGTCATAAGGTCATTGCATATCAATTGGATGATGATATTATTGTTGAAAATGAAGATGGAGAGATTATTAGACGATATAGGATCAACCGGAAAAACCGACCTGATGAAGCTGGACCAAGTCAAGATAAAACTAAACAAGGGCCAGGTACAATCTCAAAAACATTACAATGGATGGGTCTTAATAAGGTTCAGTCTGCTACTGACTCATTAATTCATGGTACACCTCAAGAGAAACGTCATCGGTCACAAACAGTGAGTCAAGCTGATCTTGAAAAGGGTAAGGATGAAGGAACAAAAGAAGGTGATGATCTGTTACCTGTGGATCAATATGGTAATGATAAATTACCATTTGATGAAGCAGCTGTTAAACGACGACTCATGCAACTATTGCGCATTAATACCAATAATAACAATGGCAGTTCTTCTGAGGCTGAAGATGATCATCCAAGTCCTAAGAGTCATCCACAGTCGGCTAGTAATACTGAGCAAGGAGAAGATCATGACTTGACAAACTTGCCAAGAAACTTTTTGGGTCCTCGTATGACGGAAGAGGAAGAAAAAGTCAAGTATAACCCAGAAGATGATGATGAAGAGGAAACTGAAGTTGAAAGACAAAGACGGTTAGCAGCATTAGGATTAATTGATAGCGGTGGTGCTGATGACGATGAAGAGGAAGAACCTGGACAATCACCAAATAAAATACATACTATAGACGAAGAAGATGAAGAATCTCCCTCTGGTGGTAGTTCGGAGGGATTAGTTGGAAATCAAAGCCAAGGGTCAGGTCCAAGTATTCGATTTGGAGCAGATCCAAGGAAAGGGTAAAGACAAATAATTTATGATGCATTTATTTTTTTGTATTTAAATATAATTATTATATAGAGACAAGTAATAAAGAAAATAATTAACATCGTTACTAAACAGTAGTAAATGCCCGTTTTTTCAATTGTCGCTCTTTGTCTTGCTTTGTTTGAAGATCATCACGGAATTCTTTGTGATGGTAGTATTCCCAATGCTGTTCAATATACTTCAAGCCAGCAATATTATATCCAATTTGTTCTCTTTGAGCCTGTAATGCTGTCCGTAATTCATCTTTTAAATGGTCTAATGTTGGTTGCATTGTTTTATATGCAACAATCTGTTTATGATATACTTTAAGAATAAAAAATAAAACTCGACATACTAATGGAATATTCCATCTATTTTGAACCCATATTTCAATAAATTTTATTAATGAAATAACCTTATCAAAACTGAATACTAATAAAGCATCTTCAAGTTGTGTTGGTTTTATCTTTGCTAAAGTATCCATAACAAACCGTTCTGCTGTTAAATCACCTAATGCTACTAGCATCACATGACGAGTAGGTTTAACGGCTGTAGGATCATTTCTTGCCAAAGCTTCTTGGTACGTCTTTTGATCTTCAATATCCTTTATACCAATCTCTAATGCTTCCATTAATCGCTCTCCTGCTTTTAATGTGTCCATGGTTTGTTTACCAACTCTTTCAGCTTCGCCTTCTTCATTATTCTCATCGTCTTTATCACGTATTTCTGTTTCCTCCAAAGACGCTATTAAATTGTTTTCATAAAGTTCTTCAATTTCCTTTTCTCGTTCTTCTTCAAGAAACAATGGTTCATCAGTTAATTCCCATATACGTATGCTCTTATCATGAGAAGCCGATACTACAGTATTGCCATCGCTGGAAACTGCCAATGACCATACCTCAGAATGATGTCCCACAAATTTCTGGATATTTTCAAACTTGTCGCCATCCCAGTATTTCACTAATTTATCCTTAGAACATGAGAAAAAGTTATGAGTTCCCGGTTGGAAAACAACGTTCATGATACTATCCTGATGAGCAAATATAGATCTATGACAGTCACCAAAATCCAACCCCCATATTTTGATATTTTTATCTGCTGAACAAGATATCAATAACTTGGAATCGTAT
This sequence comes from Groenewaldozyma tartarivorans, assembly GCA_030574255.1. Lineage (NCBI taxonomy): Eukaryota > Fungi > Ascomycota > Dipodascomycetes > Dipodascales > Trichomonascaceae > Groenewaldozyma > Groenewaldozyma tartarivorans. The sequence goes on along the minus strand of JAJMEQ010000041.1, from coordinate 19,588 downwards.
GAGATATCTAGTGATAAAACAGGTAATTTATGTCCATAAAGACTTAAGAAAAACTTCAAAGTATCAGTGAAAAATACTTTTACCGTGTTATCTAATAATGAGCCAGCAACTAGTTTCCCATCAGGAGATAATTTGACAGCTAATACATCCTCAGTTAATTCTAGAGTTCGAGTATTCTTTAATGTCAATTTTTGGGTAGTTCTATTAGTTCCGGGTAATTCTTCATCGACTATTTTGAATTCCCAGAATTTTATAGTCTTATCAGCACCACCAGTTACCATTGTTTTACCATCAGCACTTATATCCAATGACCATATCGATGTACCATTATTTGAAGCATCTACTGAATCCACCAAAGACGATGAGGCAATATCAAATAACTGCAACTCTCCGTTTTTGGTGCCAACGACCGCTAATGCATCACCAGGTAAGAAACTGGTACATATAGCATACCCACATTCAAATGTCCTCAAACATTTTAGTGATTTAAGGTTCCATATTTTGAGTAATCCATTTGAAGCTGAGCATAATAGTTTGCCATCACTACTGATTGATAATCCACGAACATCAGTACGATGGCCCTGTAACTCCACTGAAGTCTGTTTAACAGAATCCTCATCGGTAACAGTATAAGTTTCTAATGAATTATTGCTCAAGCATATCACTAAATCGAGCTTGTCCTTATCCTTTCTAGTTATCCAGTCGAACCCTCGTATCCTTGCTGGCGTACGTATAATAGTATATGGCACATAAATTTCTGATATCTTATCTTCGGTCAAATTTGGATCTTCCTCTAACCCCTTGTCTCTTCTTCGTTTTTGTTTTCTCGCTATTGACCGTTTTACTTCATCTTGAGACCGTTTCCTCCATATTTCCAAGGATTTGCCGTTATTACCAATCCCTAAGTAATCTCCATGGAAACTTAAATGTACAGACCTATCGGTACTATTCTTCTCTATTATATCAAGTTCGACCAATTTTGTCTCAGATTCAGGATCGAATTTCCAGAATTTCAAATCCTTGCCGTTACCGCACGTCACAAGTAAATTTCCCTCTCGCGTAAGGTTCCAGCATTCACCTTTATGTGTGACATGAGTCTCAATACAATGTTGAGTGTCCATATCCCATAATTTTATCAGACCGTCTTTCGAAACACTCACCAACCATTCCTCACCGAACACTTCAATACCAGTGATTTGATCCTTATGACTCCGCAGTCTATAGAGTCCTACCTCATTAACAAGATCCCACACAATGATATTAGAGTCTCGTGATCCACTATATAGACGTGTACCACTGGAATCAAACACCAAAAAGGAAACGCTTGTTTTATGTCCATCAAAAGTTATAACAACAGTTCCCGATTTGATATCCCAAATACGGATTGACCCGTCGCTATACCCTACAGCCGCAAGATCAAGATTAGGCTCGGTGGCAATATAACTCACCTCAAGCACTTTATCTACCACAGTAGTATCGGTCCATTTAGATAAAAGAGTTCCGGTTTTTAAATCCCACTGTAAAACATTTTCCAGGCCACCAACTAAAGCACGGCCAAGTGAGCCTGTCGAGGGTGTCCATACAACATTACTCCCAGATGCAACAACCCCAAAAGAATCCAAAGGCTCAAACCGCTGGTACGACCTGACCATTTCTGAACTCTTGAATTTGATCTGTTAAAAGTTGTTCAAGATATCGATATTTATTAATATTCTTAAAAAAAAAAAAAAAAAAAAAAATCTTTAAGCCTTAACGTTTATTTTTCAGCGATAGAATTTTTTTCAGCCGCACTAACATCCGTGTCTGGGGTAGAATGGGTCGGGCCTTTTCAATATATTGGTGCCTCGGAAGATCTCTAGAGGCCCCCAATTGGGGGTCTACGAATTTGTAGACTGCTGAGATATACTACGTTATTTTACATACAAGGGTTCTCTCACATTTCCTAACGTCAAACATAATTTTTATTATTTTAAATAAAGTACTAATCAACAGTACGAGTCAATTTAAGACCTTGTAATCTATGGTTGTAACTAGTGGTTGGTGCAAATTTTCTAACGCTTCTAATTTCATCGGCTCCATAACCAGCTAATTTGATGTTCCAGTTCTTCTCCAAATGTAATTGAACGTCCTTAGCCTCTAACGTATCAGACTTGCGATGTTTGGCTAACCGGCATGCAAACGACGTTACACTAGTAACGAATTCGTCAGCTAGATCCAACAAGAGTTCCTCAACATCACCATCTATTCCCGAATCCTTTTCGTCACCAACTACACTGGCAACCAGTTCGCTTAATTTCCGTTTAGACAAAACTCTATCACCTTCCAGTTCAAAAGCAGGCACCTTTGTCATACCAGGTGACGTTAATGCTGACGCTGCAATAGCATGGCCGCCTGTCAACGTAGGTCGGTTAGACTTGATACCAACAGGCACTGCTTGTCGCACAGACAAATTCTGCGGAATGGGTATAGAAGGTATATTGGCCTTTATTGGAGAGGACAAGGCTTTCGTAGACGCTTGTGGTGGAGGATTGGCCCGGGAAGAAGGTCCTCGAGCACCCTCGGCTGGCGACTGTGCAACAACTGGCGATCCTGAAGACTGTCTGGTATTAGCCGGTACGTTAGGAGATTGTGAACGTCCCGCCTGAAGCTGTTGTTTAGCCTGAACTTGTTGCTGAGTTGGTACTTGAGGGCTAGATTGTGGCCTCTTCTGATCCTGCTTGGCAACATTAGGTCCGGGTGTCGCCCCAGCTCTTTGTTGTTGTAAACCCTGTAAGCCAGGTTGCTTTTGCCCTTGTTGTGCCTGTTGCTGAGTTTGTACCTGTTGCACTGGTTGGGCATGGGTTTGCGGCTGTTGATGCTGTGCTTGCTGTTGTGCTGCACGTTGCTGGGCTTGTTGTTGTTGCTGGGCCTGTTGTTGTTGTTGTTGTTGTTGCTGCTGCTGCTGTTGAGGTAGAGTTTGGCCCTGTTGTGCCTGCTGGGTCAAGACTTGGCCCTGTTGGGCTTGTTGCTGTTGTAAGGCCTGCTGCTGACGAAGCTGTAGTCCAGCTTGGCGTAATTGTTGAACAAGAGTGACTTCCAAGTTCCTATAATGTTCACGCTTGGCTCGCAATGATTGTTCCCGTTGTCTTAAAGCGTTCTTGGAATTTTCATCTAAATTCGTTTGAGTACGCAAAGCTTGTTCTGTTCGTTGTAATTGGTTCTCAAGCTCACGCTGCGCATTTCGTAGGCTCTCTAGTTGATTGGTCCTAAATGCCTGTTGTTGTTGGGGCGTCATTCGTTGAAAGGCCTGCTGTTGCTGAAGCTGCCTCAATTGAGCTTGAGTAAGCTGTCTTCCACCTTGAGTCTGAGGCTGCTGTTGACTTTGTGGACCATGTTGTGATTGTGGCTGCTGCTGTTGTTGTTGTTGCTGCTGTTGTTGTTGTTGTTGTTGTTGTTGCTGCTGTTGCTGCTGCTGCTGCTGCTGCTGTTGTTGTTGCTGCTGTTGAGCATGTTGCTGCTGCTGCTGTTGAAGCTGGGCCTGTATGCTTTGCAACTGCGCTTGGGTCAACTGTTGCCCGTTCAATTGGGGAATCTGTTGAGACATTATTCGCTGTTGAGCATTCTGCTGTGGCTGCTGTTGTTGCGGCCTAGCTGGCATTTGATTTTGCTGCAAATGTGCCTGTGCTGGATGTGGACTATTCACATTACCAATATTAGGAGACATCATTGTCTGTTGTGGGATTTGCTGCTGAGGCTGCGGAGGCTGCTGTTGAATACCTGCTTGCTGCTGTGCCTGTTGCTGTTGCTGCGACTGTTGCTGCTGTCTCTGCTGCTGTAATGCCTGCATCTGAGCCTGGTACTGTTGTAGAACTTGTTTGATCCTTTGGGCCCTAACTAAATGACTACGGCCTTCAGGAGTTTGAGTGCCTACTTGAATACCAGCCTGCATTGCTTGTTGATATTGCTGAACCAGTGCATTCACTTGTTGTGGTTGTAAGTTGATTAACCGTCTTTGGGCCTGTTGGTTGGGCTGGCCTGGCTGGACTTGTTGAACTGGCTGGCCCTGGTTACTGGATCCTTGGCCATTCGTGCCTTGATTCATGTTCAAGTTCATTCCCTGCTGGTTCATGGTACTTCAATACTACCACTATAGGTATAATTACACGTGTAATAGCAGGATTAAAAGAGATTAATGAGTTTCCGCGAGAAATAAATGATGAACTTGTTGACTCGAAGCGTTTAATCAAACTCGATCCACAAGTAAAGAACAAAAGTTCAATCAAGCAACAAAAGACTAGAACACCCGTTCAAGTAGCCAGTATTTACACGCTATACCTCCGGTTAAGGTGATCTTTTGGGATAAACCGTCGTTCCTTGTGGAGATGCTGGTGATGAATGAGTTGAACGTAGGTCGTCACTGAAAAATATAGCGCTAGCGCCTAGCGGTCGTGATCGATCGTCAACAAAATCTCACAAATAACCATCGTTATCCGACGAGATACCCGTTCATGCATGTATACAACAAAAACTACGAAGGAGAATGAGCACCATTTGAAGTGAGCGGAATGGAAAAAACAAAAGCATATAAATAGCATACATGACAAAGCCTATAGAGACTTTTTGTATTCTTCTACAAATTCATCTATAATCGAAGGCCAAGCACCTTCAGCATCATATCGCTCTAACTTTGGATCTTCATCCAAGTATCTGGCGAATTCCAATACCATGACCCAAGTATCCTTCGATATACTGATTTTCTGGGAGTCTTTCAAGAACTGTTTCCATGGGCCGAGTAGTTTAAATCTATCCGATATTAATAAGTCCCAATAGTCGATGGCAGTGTCTAATGGTAGTAGTCGGTGTCCATCCTGTAAATTATAGGTGAACGTAAACTTGTAAACTTTAGCAAAATATGAGGGGTCAGTTAACATGAGAGCTTGGAATTCTTGGATTTGATTCATCATGTCTTTCAAACTTCTTACTCCATAGCGACCCCATCCTTTGCAAAAGCCTACTTTTGTGAATCTGCCTACTCCTGGTGATTCCAGTTCCATCGCAAGAGCCAAAACAACAGGATGTTCTAAATCCAAATTTAAATCTTTGATATATGCTATAGTACCATCAATACCTATTTCCTGTCCATCCGACATGGATTTGTACTTATTAAATATTTTCAGTAATGGCAAAATGGTTGATTTGCCTCGTGTAAGGAGCGTTGTATCATTTAAAATAGCCTCTATCGATGGATCAATTTGATAGTTGTACTTTTTCAATATAGGAACAACAAAGCCTGAGGATAATCCTGTGCTGTAGCATACTGTATCTATATCTCGGTTCTAGAGGTTAGGGTCTTTTTCTTCATATGGACTCCATTGTTCCTACTTACCGTTAGAGCCATTGTTGTATAAGATTTCGTACCAGCTTTCCTTTGAAATATTACGAGGCTAAGATCTCGAGTGATCTCCACACGCTAATGATGATCGATCGTTTTTTAATGAATGATCATGAATGAAGAATATATATCCCAACCCCGTACATGGAAGTGCTGAAAGCTTGATGATTGTTGAAGGAATTTATCAGAATTTATCTATAATGTTTTCCATTTGAAGCTTCAGTGATTACTCTGGGCACAAGTGGTAAATCAAAAAATCATTCAAATTTAGTTTGTGTATTCATGAGCTCACAGATTTTCTCTTTTTTTTTACACATTACAGCTTTATAGCTTTCTCAGTATTTCTTATATTATCGCATCTATAAACTCCGCGTGTGGCATCTGTTTTAGAATCTACAATGCTCCAGGAACGGTTTGGATTGCTCGCTATTAAGCACATTTAAAAGTGGCTAAAAAAAACCAACTGTCTCCAGCTCATTTCCCTAAGTAACTTCAAGCAAAACTAAAATAGATAATACCGGAATTTGTAACTCTTGAAAATGACAGTTGGAAGAAAAGAAATGGTTCACAAGTCAGAATTCAAAGTCTCAAGGCGGGACTTTTTAAGGTTTTTCGTTGATGCCGATCATTGCTTAATTAGGATATATCTATTACCCCTGAATTTCCAAGGCTGAACTTCCTTCGCAGTAAGCTGGTTATAGTATGACAATAAAAGAGATCACTATCTGTCGGTTTTATACTGATATATATAGGAATAAAAGTAAAAGCGTTTGATATTCAAATGAAGTTGTTTAAATTCTTATTATCATTATACTTAGTAAGGCAACTTATTATTCAGCGAAGAAAGCTTTCATCAATGCTATGAACACGAGGCTTGAACGCTTTATAAGAATGAGGTCGATACCTTCTAGCTTGTTCCAAATACTCCCTTGTGAAGAGAGTTGGCGCTGACGTTATCTTGTCAAACAATGCATAAGCATCGGTCCTTGTAAGCTCAAATGTAGGTTCATTGAAATCAGGACGATTTGTAACTTTTTCCAGTATGGACTTTGCCTTAGCTGAAACTGGAGTTAAGAGGTCCACAATCTTGACAAGTGCCTGCTTAACAGTAAACCGACGTTCAGTATACCAAATTAGAAGCTCAATAAGTTTGTTCTTCAGTTCTTCTTTATTTATTGGTCTTAACTCGGTATGTTCAATAGAGACTTGGTAAAGAGTTTTAATTGCATCATAAACGACAAAAAGCATGTTGCCACCTCCATCTAGCATGTTTTCAAACTCACAAGTGTTGTAGTCTGCTTGGTATTTATTGTACCTCTGAGACGTCTTGATATATTTCACGTGGTGAATTAAAACGTCTGCAGCTATATTGATTTCGCGTTTCCTATCAGCGGGGCTGTTGGGCTTGTCAAGGAATTGGTCCAATCCAAAAACGGCCAACTCATCTCGAATGTACGAATCCCAAGTAGGGAAATTTTCGCCTGAAATGTCCAAGGGGTATCTGATAACAAACTTTGCATCCTTGTCTGTTAGCCTCATCTTCTGTTTGGGCCTGTATGTTTCTTTGATTTCCTTCAAAGTGGGAATAAATAAGGGGTCATTGACTATGGTTGACCTATTATGTATCGAGATATCATTTTCCGCCGTAGTTTCAGCAGTTGTATTGTCCTCTCTAAAGTTTCCACTAAAGTCAAGGTCGTCAGCCTCTGAAGACAGAGCGACAGGTGAACTTGAAATAACGATAACGTCGTCGGACGGCATTTTTCAAAAATCCTTACAATGCTTAATGTTGTTAAACGCGTCAACGGACAATGGTAAATATTTAATGATTAATCTGGTGATATGACATGTCTCGATCGATCGCGTAATATAAGTACCCTATTGGCTACGCGTAGACAACCCGGCCCTATTATAGGCTATATCCCGATAATGCGCCGGTGCCTATAACAGCTATAACCATAACATATGTTATTGTAAACATTGATTAATATACTTGAATTCACTATCAGTCTTGGTAGAGGTATGCTACTGTCAAGTAAAGATGGAGGTTTAGTCTGTAGTTTGTAAGTTATCTTGATCCTTGGCTAAACACCTTTCCAATTCCTTCGACGACACAGACGAGTTTTCCCACAGGATTATCCGTTTTTCACGTAGTCTTAGCTTCTAGGTGTGTTAGAGTTGAACTAACATCTAATGCTTTTGCGACGGATAATTTGAGAGATAGGCACGTATCTACCTAAAACTTCATATAGGTCTTGAACTGATCCCTACCGAATACGTATTTTACGTTAGCACTCAAATAAATACTTTTTATTAGCCGAATACTCCAAACTGAAGATGCTGGTTTGAGCTGTTTAAGCATGGTCCAATTGCATGTATGATATGCGGATCTTGTTACCTTGGTTGAGTATAACATAGTACGGCAGTACGCGCATGTTAATTGAGATAACTTCAAGTCCCATATTATCCTCATTTCTCTCCGCTAACTAGAGTCATGTAGTCCACTGGTGCAACTTTCGTCCAACTGGCGTTTAAATACTTGCAAAGTTTCATCATTCATAGCGTTACGAGCAATCGACACGTGATCATTTCGGCTGGACTTCTAAAACGTCATCAAGAAAGGCTCTGATCCGAACCAGCACTTCCTTTTCCAAGTCCGGAGATACGTTTTCTAGGTTGTTAGAATTTCCTAATGAAAACTAGCGTGGTAAGCTTACTTAGAGCATCTGGCAATAATTTTTTGCTCGTAGCGTCGTAATTCGGTTTTTCCTGTTGACTAAATTCTTCTAATTCCAATTAGCCAGTCGTTTCATTTAGAGCATTCAGCATAGCAGAATCTTACCAATAGCCTTTGAACTTAGGTCGTCAAACCATCCACTGCTCAATAATTCTCCTCGTAAGTATTCCAACAGTCTGGGTACAGGTTAGTCGACATTCACATCTACTTTTTCTTCCTACTGGAAGGCTCGGATAGCATACTTGTCATACTCGCCCGACTTGATCAAACGTCTTCTGATCTGCGCCAGCAGCTCGTCTTTTCCTTCTGTCATTGTTCTATTGGCCAGAATTTGGATTTTCACGTTTGTCGCTTTAAACTTTTGACCAGGCGTCAGTGTACTAATATTAATGGAAATTTGAAAGTGATAGTTATCGATCGAGAGTCGAGTATATAGCGTACACGCGTACGTACGTATGACTTTTCAGTACTACCTCGTAGTACATACGTACGTTTAGGTCCTAGCTAGCTGTAGGTTTCCCTAGCCTATAGGCCCATATCCTGATCCGAAGTGCGCGCGAGCAATTGCAACTTCTCATGTTTAAACCATTGAACCTTCTTCGACTGAGCTCACTCAACACAATTAGAAGACCATTTATATACCGAACAATGTCCGTGGATTTCTCAAAGGCCAAAGTCAACAAGATAGAGCAATTGGTAAGCTTTTGATTTTTTACACATTTCTAGAAGCATCCTCTAACGTTAACTGTATAGCAAACTAGTGATGCCAAATGGGTTAATGTATGTTAATTTGTTTGCTTGACATTTTTTTGTCTAGACAAAGGCTAACAGCCAGCTTCAAAAAATCCATTACACAGATGTCGAGGGCAAGCGTAAGTGGCCAATTTGACTGGTATATATAACTCATGGTTGGCTAATGGGTTATAGCCCGTGACTGGGAATGCTCTTCAAGGAGAACAAGAGCTGAGGGTAGTGACGTTGATGGTGTAGGAATCATTGCTATTTTGGAGAAACCCGATGGTAAAGAAATCTTGTTGCAGAAGCAATTTCGGCCACCAGTGAACAAGGTTTGTATCGAAATTCCAGCAGGATTATTGGACCCTAATGAATCGATTGAAACTTGTGCCGAAAGAGAACTACAAGAAGAGACGGGGTTTATTGGTAAAGCTCAGACTACTTCTCCATTAATGTTCAATGACCCTGGGTTTTGCAACACTAACATGAAGATGGTTGAAGTATCCATTGACTCGACTGATCCCAGGAACCAGAACCCAGAGCCTCATTTGGAAGATGGTGAGTTCATCGAAACTTTTACAGTACCATTGAAAGATCTATTCAACAAATTAAAAGAATTGGAAAGTCAAGGATACGCGTTGGATGCTCGTCTCCAGAACCTTGCACATGGCATAAACGTTGCTCAGCGATATCTTCAGTAAGTATCCCTATAGCATAGGTATAGCTACCATGTAGATTTAAAGATATCTAGAGATAATGTGGGGATATTTTCACTCCCAGTAAATTATATACCAGACTGAATAGTTAAAGGATCAACAGATCATCAGTGAGATCGGCAATATTTTGGCTCCTGCACGTGCACTATAGCTATCCGATATCGATATCACTCGATCTACTACCGGGTACCCCACAACCTAGCTTAATAGCTATAGAGGACTACCCCAGATAATTAATTAAGCTGGCATACGTCTATATATAGCTTCTTTTCGCTTCAGTTTAATTTTCCAATACTACTATTTAATTCTATTGCTTATGGGGTTTTGCTGGATATAGGCTTTAGCTTGAGCACTACACAGGACCCGTCACTGGCAACCCGGTCAAGCTTAACACGCGTACGCACAATATTGCGATTCTCCTTTTCTTCAAGTGTATATATATATTGTTAAGCAGTTTCGTGACTGACGTGCCATTATTATGAAGACTAGGTAAAGTCTAGCTAGATGAATCACTAAACGTAGATGCGATTTCAAGCTGAGCTCCTCATTCTTGAAAGAAATGTGGCTCCATTGCTTTCGAAACTACTAAGTTTTAGTGTTGATTTTGCATAATGGGCCCTTGGTGCATTTTCTCTTTATATAACACGTTAAAAATTGCGATTAATAGGTAGGATTGGTGAGCTCAAATTTCGAAGTAATACAGATATGAACTTTGCCTCAGCTTAAGCTCTCGTTGCTGCGACTAAGCTGATAATCTACCAATTAACAAGTTACAACCAATGTTAGCAATCAAATTATCAAAACTAAAACCACAAAGTAAGAGTTACTACAATAGTTACGTTAGACCTACAATTAGGCTACAACTTTGGCTTCATCAATGACTGTCGGCGACTTCTCACTACCAACTTGATCTGATTGTGGTGAAGCAGATAATACAAGACTCCCGTCTACCTCGTCGCCAAAGAGCTTCCCAATTTCCTCAAGAGGCAGACCATTTGTCTCCGGTATAAACAAGGCAAAAGCAATAGCAGAAATAATACTCAGCACAATGAAGATTATATAGTACCTCCAGCTCAGAGTATCAAACGCCTCTACTGCTCCTGTACCAAAAACTAACGAACCAGCAAACAACCCACTGGTAGAAAGTGCTGTTCCTTTGGAACGAATATGTGTGGGCCATATTTCTGATGTATAAACGTAGGTAGTGGCATCAAGACAAGATGCAAAACTAAATATTAGCTCTCAATACACAGCAAAACCATCGTGCATATCTTACAATCCAAGATGTAAATAAAGAAAAAATACTGCTGCAGCATTACCTGCCTTGTTGGTTGTACCGGTATATAGATCTACCATTATCATTTCAAGCATAACAACAAAGCCACACGCAGTAAGGCCAAACACTATTCTAGTTAGAACATCCCAGAACCGATATCAAAGTGTACGTACCTAGTAATGGTTTCCGCCCAACTCTATCAAGTAGCAGGGCGTTAATAAGATTTCCAAATGGACCCCAGGTAATGTAGCCAGCCTGTAGTAGCATCTGCTGCAAGCTGTCGTAACCCAGAGTTGAATATATGGTAGGTCCAAAATCTATTCTAGTTAGACCCAGTAAAATTAAAAGATCATGCTGTAAAACTTACTTCCAATAACTTGAGTACCGGTACACTGAGCGCAGAACATTGTCATGAAGCCAAGTATTGATCTTTTGCGATAGGACTTGACAGTAAATAGAGACCTCCATGAAGTAGGCTGCGCCCTATCTGCTTCCAAGCGTTGATGGATCATTTGGAATTCCGCAACTGCAAAGGACTCTGTGATATCGTTAGGGTCGTGGTGTATTTTCTTCAGATTTGCGAGAGCTTTGTCAGATTCTCCTGTTTCAACCAGCCAACGAGGAGACTCGGGTAGTTTGAAGATAACAGCTGACAGAATTGCAGGCGCCATGATCTGCAAGGCTACTGGAATTCTCCATTGGCGGCCATCTACATGCACAAAGTAAAATCCAATGTTAACCCAATTGCAGATGGTGTATCCAATCATGATAAAGACACCTATTTGTTAGAATGAAACAACGAAAATGTCGCCAAGCTTCTTACCATGCAAACCAACCAATAGACCTCGTGAACTAGCAGGAGAGATTTCGCTCTGGTATAAAGGTACTAGCATGACCATCGAACCTAGATGTTAGAAGAAGAGAAAACTGCAAAAACAGGAATTCTACTCACCAATCCCCAGACCAGTTATCAATCTACCAACGATAAACATTGCAATCTGCACCGAACCTGCCTGGATTGCGGCGCCAATAATTACCGCACAGGATGCTATGACAATTGCAATTCGACGACCCCATTTATCAGAAGTCCATCCGCATACGAAGGTACCAAGGAATCCACCAGCTTGGAATACACCATTTATAGCCCCATTGAGCTGGGCAGCATTCGATCTCGTGTCAAGTGCAAAGTAAGATTGGAATGTTGGTTGTGCCAAGGTTGTTCCAATAATAGCCGAGCAGTAGCCATAGGTGATACTTCCTATAGCGGAAAACAGGACAATCTACTATTGTTAATAATCGCACGTCATTGAGTGTGTTCGAACTCACGTTTCATACCAGTAAGTTGTAAAATCCTTTACGCTGCATCTTTAGAACTTATACGCACCTTTAGGGAGAGCTACTCTACTCATATGATCATGTTGACAGCTGTTTATATATGAAAAACGGCTTCAGCAAAATTGGGTCTTGGAGATTCTTCAAATCTAGAGCTTATCTGATATCCTGGGCCTTATCGATATCTTATCTCTGGCCAGCTCGACCGCGATCACCATCTCGACGCGCGTACGTTAACATAATATTTTAGCGTTAAGGGTTAATCAAGATAACGTTAAATCGGAAAATGTGCAGCCGACGATAAGATCTCGTGGGGACAGATCATTTCGGAGTCGCATTATCCGGAGCCATACTTAGCCAGCTAAGGCACCTACAACGAGCTTTTTAGCATGCGCGGACATAGGGATAAATATCAAGTCTGAGCGTAGCATGAAGCCTGCAAATTCAGCCAGTTGGTAATAATCCTATCTATCTGCTAAAAATCACATCTAGAGCCGGCGTACACGTATGTCCATTGTATGGGTCAACCTGCTAAATTTCCTATCTTTCGGCGGATTGGATATTTCCAAGTAAATCACTCAACACCTGCAAATATGACTTCTGATAAGAGAACTCCTATCATCATTAGTAGTATTTCACGGATTTTGCATTTCCGGTGACTAAAAGATACCTCATTTGACGATATCTTATCAGGCCACATATAGCATGCACCCTCTTCCTATATTAAACAAGAGAACATAATGCTAAGCCAATCAAGGTACCTTCCAGTCTCGGGTAATGTGCAGCCGATATCTAGGCTTACAACACTATACCTAGTACAAGAAATGGTATTTTAATGGCCCTGTTATCCCTATTGTCTTGCTCCATCCCCAAGAACGAAAAAAACATGACTTGCAGAAAATGGAAAGCCGCCATCGTCCAATCAGAACCAGCATGGTTCAACAAAGACGAAGGAGTAAGAAAGACGGTAAAGTTCATTGAGGAAGGAGCTGCTGCTGGTTCCTCTTTAATTGCCTTTTCTGAGATTTGGATTCCCGGCTACCCAACTTTTTTGTTTTCAGGCACATTCCAGGAGAACGTTCCTTTAGTCCATGAATATTTCAACAACAGTATATCAGCACACGGGCCTGAGATTCTAGCCATTAGAAAAGCTGCTGCTGATAATGGCATTTATGTCGGCCTTGGGTTCAGTGAGCGATGTGGTGGAAGTCTCTACATGTCTCAGATGCTCATCTCAGACAAAGGTGATGTATTGATGCATCGTCGCAAAATTAAGCCGACCCATCTAGAGCGTACTGTGTTTGGAGAGGGGACCGGGGACTCTCTAAACAACGTCGTTGACACACCACTGGGTAAGATTGGCATGCTCAATTGCTGGGAGCATTTCCAGCCCCTGTTAAAGTACCACACGTACTCTCAGGGAGAGGAAGTACATATCGCAGCTTGGCCCTTCAACGGCGACTTTGTTGGTCATGAGCCATGGTCCTTCAGCAACGAGGCCAATGAAGTCACCGCTAGCAGAATGTACGCTCTCGAAGGTCAGGCCTTTGTTCTAGTATCCAATCAACCTATGACATCCCATGGAGTGACAAGCAACACTAGGGGCCAGCAATCTGCAGAGGGCACGTTCATTCACCTCGAGGGAGGAGGCAATTCCTGTGTGTATGGCCCGGATGGTAGGACCCTCACACCCCCCGCCGATCCTACTTTTGACGGCTTGATATACTGTGATATTGATCTCGACCAAATTGCCTATGCCAAGTCCGTAGCAGACCCAGTTGGGCATTATTCTCGGCCCGACTTGCTGAGACTGCTGGTAGATACGGAACCCAAGACGCACGTCGTCAATGTCAGAGGCAATAGTGCTCAGCCCGCATCTGGATCCACTCTAATATCAGCTTTCAAGCCACTTAAAGAGACTCTCGAGGAAGAAATGGACTAAGATATGAGTTAGATTAAACTTTTCATAATCCTTTATTGTATACTATAATCATAGCTTACAGAATGTCATTAAATGTAGATGAATCCCATTCTGCAACTGCAAATGGCAAGCTATCGCCAAAATGAGACATCCAATCGAAGTATTCGCCGCCAGAAGAAGATATATCTACTTTTCTATTATCGTCCGATGTTTCGTCACCAAACAATTCGTTAATTTCATGTTCGTTAAACAGCCTCGTAGACTTTAAATACTCCACAACGTTCCACTCCTCCGTGAGCTGCTGCAGAGCTCTGATAGCTCTCTTGCTCCATGCCCAAGCTTCCGACATTTCCCTCAAAGCCGTTACACATATCTGCAAATTCCTAGTAGCATCTCGTCGCAACTTCTCGTCCGATGAGGTGATGAAAAATAGATGGATGATCGAAGCTGTAAATGCACAATGGACACTGCATATTGGTATTTTTCTCAAAGTATAATGAATACGGTACATTCGAAAGATGTTAGAAATTGTGTCCGCTGATGATTGGCAGGTCCTTGAGTGAATATCTATTGACGAGTGCTGAGCAAGCAAATGGGAATCTCTGCGTGCCTGAAGAAACGGGCGGTGCAGCAATATCAAGATAACATGATACTGTAGATGTAACCCATAAATATGAGGCATGGATCGTTGACTGCTAGACCTGCCAATCCGTAGATATGATGGTAACTCGTTGTAAAACTTCAAAAGCTTTAAGTGAGTATCTGATACCAAGTTTTCCCTGGATGGCAAATCAAGAAACTTGGCTGGGGAGTATAGAATATCCAACGAATCTGATGCAAGAATAAATAGCTCTGAAATATGGTAGGTGCAAGACAATACATGCGAATGCGGATTCAGTACATCATATGTATCATTCCAGTTTAAATATTCCTGATCTCTATTCACACCAGGCATGCTGACCGCAATATCTTCCTTCCTAATTGAAGAAGACCTCCCCAATCCGATGTTATAGAGCATTTCAAGATTATAGCATGCCCACCATACCAATTTCCGGACTTCAAGCTCCTCCTCGCTTATACTTCTTATAGAGTTCGGGCGTGCGGAATCCAGATTGAGTCCAAGTATAAATGCCATTCTAACAGCTATACCACAATAAGTCCATCCCAATGCCTCTTGATCTACAGCATTGGCATAGAGCGAGAGAAGCAAAACCGACTGAACTGTCGTTATCGTAGGTGATTCTAGTTCAAGTTGGAGCAGGCTTCTTGCCTTTGCAGCAAAGGCTGAGCCAGCAGAATTTGCGTCGTCGGGCGAAGCTCTAATTTCAGGGCGGTTTGATAGCCTTGAACCCAGTGCCAACACAGAAAATAAAAGCAGTGGTGTACAGTATGACGACGCCTTATCCATTTGGCAAATATCTCGAGTAAAAAGATCCCTGTCAACAATATAAAGCCAGAAGTTCTGCCATATCCAGTATTCTTCCAAGAGACTATCACGCAACTCATCGGTGATATCAATACTAGATCCGCCGCCAACAATATCTCTGCTGCTTGAAGCTCTAGTTGGAAGATAGGAAATCTTCAGCGGTGCCCTTAGCAAGGAGAAGTTGCTTCTTGACCCGAAATAACGCAATTGGCCATCTTCGCCTATATTAATCCTACCTAGTAAGCTTGTGATATCCTGTACAGGGTCAGCATCAACGTCGACGTCTTTTTCGCCATTTACCGAATGAACAGTCAAGATATTTCCAAAATTAGAGGACTGAACGGCGGGTCTGTCAGTTTGATAGGCACGTAGCTGGGCTTCAAGAGCATCAATCCGAAATTGAAGTGCTTCAACGTATTGCTTATTAGGAGGTCTATGAAGTAAGCAAGCCAAGTCCAAAATAACAATTTACAAGCACCATTGCGCATTAAAACATACTTTCGCTTATCTTCTCTGAACGAGTACTCGCAGGGAATTCCCTTTGACTCGCATGATTTGCAACATGGTCGCTGGCCCCCGCACTATATCACATGCCCATTAGCACAGTACGGTATATGCCTGGGAAATTTTCTTACCTTAATTTTCTTCAGTCTGCAAGCCTTGCAAGCTGTTGAAAGTCTTGACTTTTTTAACGGACTTTCTCTCTTACGCCCGGAGTCAACAGACACTTTGTCTGAATCGACTACCTCTGTGAGGGGCAACAGCTTGCCAGGTTCCATAGCAAAGTTGCAAAGAGAAGCATCTAGCTGCATATGGGTAACGTTTTGCCATTCCGTGACGCGTGGGAAATCTGGCATCATTGACCAAACGATAGCGAAGTTTAAGCTTTGACAAATTGTTTACATGCATGCTCAACCTTCATTAATCGATCGTTTCATGATAACGGACATTGCGAGTTACCGAGACATCATCGCGTTTATATCGGTAGCGAGATAACTACTCAGCGCTAAAATTCGGATCCATTTTCGATTCTGCACATGCGCGCATTGGTAGATATATATTGTTGGAACAAGCTGGAGACTTTGCTTGGAGATATTTCATAACAGAAGTGCATGGGGCTTTATCTCTTCCTCTCGCCTTGAAAAAAATACACAAAAAAATAGGAAAAAAAAATGACTAGCGTTGAAACGCTGGTAGAGCCCGAATACTGGATCTTTGGCTATGGTTCACTTATATTCAAGCCCCCGCCCAAATATGACTTGCGCGTGCCAGGGTACATTAAGGGATACGTGAGACGGTTCTGGCAGTCGTCAAATGATCATCGTGGAACTCCTGAGGCTCCTGGGCGAGTAGTTACTCTGATTGAAAAGCAGTTCTGGCAGACTCTGGATGACCCTCATCCATCGCCTGACGATGATATTACGTGGGGAGTTGCATATAGGATACCCTCTGAGGAGGTAGAAGTTATCCGCGAGTACTTGAACCTTAGGGAACAGAATGGGTATACTTTGCATACAGTCAAATTCCATGTTTTGGGTGAAGCTGCAACTGACGGAAATGATAAGCCGGTACCTATTTCCAACATACCCAAAATCCTTGACTGTGAGGTTTACATAGGTACTCCTGATAATGAAGCATTTGTTGGTCCCGAAGACCCAGAAAGACTCGCCAAGCATATTTTAGCATCTAGAGGTCCTAGCGGTGAAAACCGGGAATATTTATTCAAGTTGGGAGCAACTCTACGAGTGTTGGCTCCTCAATCATTTGACCACCATATTGAAGACCTGATAAGTCGAGCTACCCGGTTACAACTTGGCTCGTCAAAGCAAGAAAACGAGAGGTAGTTAGCGGCAATTAATGGTAGTCTGGTTATAATAATCATATAAAAAAAATAAACTCTATGCATTTCTAAAATCGTTTACTTCTTCAGCAGTTGGCCAGTTCTTTTGCCCAGTTTTTCTGCCATGTTTTAGTAAGAATTCTCCATTGGGAGAGTTACTTATCAATGCTAATAAACACCTTTTGTTAAGTTCTAGAGAAATACGTTCCATCCAGGGAAGTATTTCCAACAACTCAGAATGGTACCTGGCCTTACCAAGTACTATAATATACAAAAATAATAAATCCTGTGAGGGATAAATTTTCAACGGATCATTGATATCTGAACCATCAATATTAGCTCCTCTAATCCATCGTTTGAATTCCACCACTGTTCTTTGTACAGCATAAAGATGATCCCATTTTAAGTGCGGTACAAGGCTTGCTCTACATAATGCGCGTAATGTGTTATTATTGGGATCCATTTCCCGGGTATTTACCATATGAGTATAAGTTTTCCAGACAGCAGTTGGTTCCAGTTCAGCTTCAGCAGTTATCAATGTATTTAACATTGACATTGAACAATTTGCTGTATGTTGGGTCAAGCTTCTAAATAATGCAAGATCACCTTTAGTTGATATATTAAATAATGATGAAATATCTCCAGAAGAGCTTATAGCTAATCCTCGTTTCATGGCAACATTCAATAATTCGATTGTTTTATTCATTGATTTAAATCCATTAGCTAGTAGTTGTAATAAATGACGACTTATTTTGACATTCTCTTCAACAATCTTGTTCCATATTATTTCACAAGACTTGGGATTCAAGTCACCATTTGATCTAAATTTTATTAATAATATAGTCCACATTTCGGTAACATGCCTACAATTACAACTTTCAAAGATATTAATAGCATCCATTGAGTTTTGCGCAAATAAGATTCTTAAAGCATTGACTCCATATAAATAAGGGAATGACCCGATTTTACCTGATTCCGTGGTATTTTTATTTTCCAATACTAATTTTTCTTCCTGTGACATTGGGAATTTATGTTCAGATATAAAATCAACAAACATATTACCTTTATCTTGATCTCTTAATCCTACAATATATGCTAACGATAAATATCCCTTGGTATCAATATCTACTCCATCTTTCTTCATTGCCTCTACAATGATCCTTTGTGCCTCTGACAAACACAATGAATCGTCTTTACTCCAAGAAACACCAAATTTAGCAATTAACCACAATGCTTGGTTATAAGTAAAGCCTATCCGAATATCGCTATGTGCATTATCAACAAATATCCGACAAAGTAATGGTATATATAACGGTAAATTTGTTTGGAGAATCCGTAAAGTTCGAATAAATAGTCCCATTTGCCAGCCCTTACTGAACCCTGGGAATTGTTTTTCAAATAGTCGTAAAGCCTCATAAGAGCCTAGCCGTGAATGGCATTTGCGTCGTAACGTGAATAATGTCAAGAATGGAGGCCAATCGGTTTCATTTGACATTGCATATATAGCTTTAGTTATAGTTGGTGCAGAAATGCAATTGATCCAGTTCACCACACTATTAGAAGAATATCCAGCTTCCTCTATTGTTCTTCCTATATACGACAATGATGGATTATTCAGGTCAAAAAGTTCGATATCATTATTCAGGTCTTCACTTGAAAGACCCAATTTGAATGCAGCGCGGCCGATAAACTGATCCAAAGCAGACCGTTCTATAACTCCCTCACGGAATTGGATGATATTCAATGCAAATATAGTTATAGCCTCCAGTTTCTGGGAGTAGATCTCGTCTTTAGTCAAACCAGTACGTAAAACTTCGGGTATTAACTCTTCCTCGAATAAGTTGAACCTTGGTCGAGCCATATTAGGGGATAAGCTCATATCAACTTTCAGCTGGCCATTAAGAACATAATCCACTAACCTCAACCCTGGTAAAACTGGAGGCTTTTTGATTGCACGTTGCGAAATGTCATATAATTCTTTATTACTGTACAGTCTGATCTGGGGGAGACATATCGAATGTTTCCATACCAGCGTTGGCGGTGACGCCCCTACCGCAGTCCAAGGCGGTCTCAGACGTCGCATTCCACCGTTAGTTATTCCAATGCAAAATGTTTTTTTTAGTGTCGTAAACCTGGATTATAACTTCATTCCGGGGGTGTGGGATTCGCTAATCAGATCTCGAAAAAAAAAAAAAAAAAAAAAAAAAAAAAAAAAAAAAAAAAAAAAAAAAAAA
>JAJMEQ010000040.1:0-84069 GCA_030574255.1 Groenewaldozyma tartarivorans | reverse complement strand
AATTTATTCTCGGGCAATTGTTCATAAATTGGATGGTTCAAAAGATATTGTTCAAGACGAGCCTGGCGCTCGGGAGACTCCAAAAAGGTGTACATGGTGAATGTAGTGGATGCAATTGAATGGCCTGAAGTGGTCAATGTAGTAGTACTAAGTACTAGTAGACTTAATTCAATGAAAAAGAGCAAATTCAAGAAAAATAGCTGTCGTAGACGGTAATTCTTCTCAAATTTGGGAAAAAAAGTGGGAATCAGGAAGGAAAAAGTGAACGATGATCTGCGGCTGATAAGGTTTCTTACCCCAGAAAAATAATCCGTCTAAGTCGAATGGTACCTGATTGGTACGTACGCGTGCTTGTGCTATTCCATAGTGACAGGGCACATGCATGGCCAAAAAATGGCCTGGCGGGACAACTGGTGGAGCAAAGAACTGCGTGGCAAAAGGTATCTAAAGGTTTAGTCATTATGGAAAGTCTAGTAAGTTAGATGTGTTGCAATTGGGATGATGTAGTTCGAAGAAGGTTATATGGCACTTTTGAAAACCTATACTTACATATTAGGAATTTTTCAAGCACTTGAAGTGGCATCCAACTCAGCATGAGCGGTCTAAACTAAAAGGAAAAAGTCAAGTTGCATCATTTTTGAATATCTGATGATTTCTTGGAGTCCCCAGCATCGGTTAGTATGGATTTTACTAGTACTCCAGCTTGTCAGTACTCAGCTTTATTCCAATAAGTTGGTCGAAGTGGAAAAGGGTCATCAAATGAAAGGTTCAAAGGTCCTTCGCCAGAGCTGATTTCTACTTCGTAGTATTATAACTATGCGGGAGAAATTTAAATATCCTCAACAAGTTTTGAAATCAAAGTGCCAAAGTGGACATCTGACTAAAAAGTCAATTAAACATGATCTATATATGATCGCGCACCTTATATTACAGTGCTGTGTGCTGGCCTCTGCAGCTGCTAGGACATTATAATGATTATATTATATTAGTAGTGATTCAAAACAGCCTCAAGTACGGACTGTACGGTATAGTGGCATATTTTAATTCATGATAATCCTTCTTCTCCAAATATTTGTATGGTTGCCATTCATTTAATGGACAATAATATGATCTTATGATATTTCATGTACTATATAAATATGTAAAGTATAAGGAAAAATTAGTATAGTTCTTTGCCATGATCACAAAAAGTAGGTCATAGACGGAGGTATTTAGCACTTATGTTATCATTAAATTTCGAGACTTCATATAAGTCTAGCTTATAATCTCATAGGCAGTATTTCGCTCAAGTATATTAACTATCTTGACCATTTGACCTACCTACTAAAAGTAATGCTTCTCGTTATGACAACAGCAAGTGTAGTAATACGCCTCTAGTTGAGTCAAATACCGTTCCTTATGATTATTTACATAGTTTTGTATATCACTTAATCTGTCAATACCAGCTTCAGGCTCACCCACTAATAAGCATTGACTCATAATTTCCTTAATTGACTTCTTTACCCATTCAAACGTATATTCTTTACTGCTACTCCGCAAGCGATTTGTACAATTTTGTAAAACATTTCTAAGACTTTCTGTAGTGCCGTTAGATCCCATCTTGCCCCAATATATCTCAACTACACATGCCTTTTTACCATCAGTCGTAATTGGTGGTCGACTATACGGTAGTATTTCTATATTAAAACACATGCCCTTTTTACATAATTTATACATGAGGCACTCGGTTCCACTAGATGTTGCAATTGACCAATTTTCTTTCCATCTTTGACTCCTTTTCAGCTCATCTTCAAGTGTCGCTTCAATAATAACGAATACAAGTACATCTTTGTCTGAGGCAGCCACCTTCTCCTTTTTACTAACACCAATGCACTTATGCATAGCCGTTTGGTTTTCATTAATATTCTGGTAAGTGAAATGATGTTTTCTGTGACATGAACAGGTATAACTTACCCATTTCAATGATAACAATTTCAAACATTCATTCCGATATTCTACTATATCTTGATAAAACCGGTTCAAATAATCATCCTGTACTTTTGTCCGTTTAGGTGGGACTTTACTTGTAAACATATTAATCATCTCAGATTTACTAGTATGATATATCGGTATATCTTCTACAGGTATACCTATTGATAATACTCTAGACCCATCAAATTTCCTTAAAGTTAATAACTTGACATCACCTTTGAAAGGTCCATGGATAATTTTTGTACTTTCATTTACTATAATAGTATCATACCGGTAGGTTACCCCATCAATATCCTTGTCAACCACATAGCTCACTATCAACTGTTCCGTAGTTTCAGATGGGTCATTTTTTATTACTTCCTTGGCAATTTCATCTTTGATCTGACTAAGATCAGGATTATATGAATAGTTTTTTAGTATTACCGTGTAAATAAGGTAAATGCGAGAGTAACCAGGAGGTGGCTGCTTTGAAAAGGTCAAACAGTCCATTTGTCATGGTAAAAGTGTTTCGAAAATAAATATGGTACTCTGACATATTTAAGATAAATTACTTACACCAATGTTAGTAGGTATGGTCCGTGCTCTATGTGTAAACTCTGTTCACTTGCATGCATGTGCGCTCCCGCGTATTATTATCTATAGACCTTTTGGAAAGACCACTTAGATTAGAAATACATATAATGTCCTATGCGTACATGTGTGCCACTATCGAGGTATATGAATATTCCAGACAACATATTCATGGTATCGTTATACAATTTAAAAGGTATTAGCATTTGAAATGGAAGAGTATAAATCCAAGCAAGTGCCAAAAATGACAAGAGTGTACCCGCTTGCTTAAAATGCTGAATGGTTGCCTAACTCGGGGTATATTTTCAAATCTGTGCCATATAAATTCTCGATTCAACACGTACTGGATGTCGATGGACCGTCACCATCAATTCTACCAACGACAATATCGTCACACTAGAGTACTCACCACGACCGGCTCACCCAATGTGAAAAGCCAATCCATTATTCCAACGTGCAACACACTAAGAACATTACAATGAGCTGAGCCAAAGGTCTTGGATCATTTCATAACTCGAGATCATTACCAAATAGAAAACTTATGGGGTGCTCACGCTATGCCAAACGAGTTGTAAATGAGACAAGGCATAATCATAATGACTCACCAAAACAAGAGCAAAAAGTTAGCCATGTTTCATGAGCAAGAAAGTTACAAGATTATCAGATCATGTCATTATTGTCATTATGATATTTCTAGTGTAGCACTAGTGTACATGTAAATATCACGGTGAAAACCCGGGCCCGGCTAAAGTAAACGTTTTAAAGTTTGAGAATCTCACGATCTCGGAACAATTTTTACACAGGTTATGAATTCTTCGGAAAAATATTATTAAACTTTCCGGGATAGAAAACTCTTTTTTTTCATTCAGTTATGGTGTGATATATTTATTATAAATTTTATGAAATAAATAACCTGGATATTTTTGGGCATAATATTTGTCTAACAATATATATTATTGAAATACCATTGCACATGGGACTCGTGCATTTCCGCAAGGCATAAAGGAAAATTATAAAATCAAGCAATCACGTCAGATCTCATAATAATACAGTGATCGGCCTCCGATGGTCTCTCTAACTTATTATAATACCCATTTCAAGGACTTTTAGAAGGGGGTGGTTATATGATTTTATTCATGCTACCGCGATAATGAATGACTTTGGATCACCTAGAAGCTATAGTGATTCTGGAGTAACAGAAGAAAAAGGTGGGGTTTCATCACCGTCGAGATGTTCAGTTGGGTCACAGTACCATCATGAGCCAATACCTTTAGTTGAAAGCCAGCGACCTTCGGTTGAAAACCAACGCGAGGAAGAGATTGGGGCTCAACCTGGTATGGAGAAGATATCCAAAGTCATATCAGTTCCAGAACAACCGGCATCAGTTTATTCTGTAAGGGAAATGTATTTGATCACTTCCTTGGCAGCATTAGGAGCCTTATTTTCTAGTATATCTTCACCTATATACTTACCTGCCATTGAATTACTCGAAGCACAATTCAATGTTAATACGGAGAAAATCAATTTAACTATCACCATGTATTCTATTTTCCAAGGCATAGGTCCAATGTTTTGGAGTGCTATAGCAGATGCTTATGGTCGAAGGATAGTATATATTTCATGTTTCTCTATATTTATTGGGTCATGTATTGGCCTTGCACTTGCACCGACTTACTGGACATTGTTTGGGTTAAGGGTTATGCAATCATTTGGTATTGCGATGACATTCCCATTAGCAGTAGGAGTAATCTCTGATATCACTACAAGGAAAACAAGAGGTCATTATGTAGGGATTGGTAATGGATTAGGCCTTTTAGGTAACTGTTTTGGACCCTTGATAGGTGGTGGGTTAGCTAGTAGATGGGGGTGGAGATCTATTTTTTGGTTTCTGACAGCTTTTTCAGGGATTGTTCTTGGATTGATCATTATATTGTTACCTGAAACGTTACGATCAATTGTAGGAGATGGATCTATTTATCCTAAACGATTATTGCATAAATCAGCATTTGCATATTTCCGGTGGAAATCAAAGGGTGTCCCCTCGATTGAAAATGGTCGGTTAGATACACTTACTCCTCATAGGTCGCCTAATTTCTGGAATGCTATCAAATTACTTAAAGAAGTTGATGTCATTTTATGTTTGATTCCTATGAGTCTTCATTATACTACATGGTTTATGTGTTTAACTGCAATGTCTAGTCTTTTGTCAAAGGATTATAAATTCTCAACTGCTCAAGTTGGTCTTTCATATCTTGCTAGTGGAGCCGGATGTATAGTTGGAAGTTTTCTCGCTGGTCGAGTAATGACTCGATATTATCAAAAATGTTTATCAAAGTATAAATTATATTGTAAGGAACATAATTTAAGGGTCAGCATGTCGAATTTTTATATTCAAAAGGCAAGGTTGAAAATCAGTTATTATGCGACTTTTTTTATTTGTTCGGCTACTTTGATTTTTGGATGGACTATCAAATATCATGTACATTATATTGTTCCTATCTTGGCAACTTTTGTTATATCATCGTCAGCCACTTATTTCATGAATTGTGTTCAAACGCTTCTAGCTGATTTGTTTTCAAATCAATCAGCTAGTTCATCTGCAGTTGTCAATCTATCAAGATGTTTGATATGCGCCGTTGGATTGTCTGTTGTTCAACGAATGATCGATAAATTGGGTTCAGGTGTAGCATTCACAATTGTTGCTGCATTATGCCTTTCATCTTTAGCATGTGTTTTTCTAGAATTGAAGTTTGGTCCAAATATAGATAGACGAAGACGAGAAAAACGATCAAAGTAATTATTTATATGTAATTGACTATTATTATTAGCATTACTATTATTAAGTTAGGTTATATATTTCCCTTCCTTTTCAATTCTTTTTAGTGGCCTTAACAATCACAGGTATCATTCCACCAGTATCTAAATCGAACTTTCGATGATTAATAACTCGTAAGAACGATTGAGTGGTACCAGAATGGCTTGTTACTGATACATAATCATCTTTCTTTTCTGAATCCCAATCATAGTTAAACAGTCTATGTAGAAACTTGGAAGTTCTCGAGTCATGAGTAGCGGGAGTTTCCGCAGCCACTTGATTGAAATAAGTATCTTCTTCTGGATAATCATCTAATCTATATTCAGGATATCGATTAGCTGTATAACTTCTTGGTCTACGTTTATCACAAGTATGCATTGTCATACTTTCACGTAATTCCTCAACAATTAATGGCCGAGGAATACCACGAGCTTCCAAATCTTGGAATAAAATATCATTCCACGTATATTTCATGGTATCAATTGACCGAGTAAAAGGTGAGCAATAAAAAACTTGTGGCAAGTTAACTCCCTTTTCAATTTGTTTTTTCCATGCGGCATTATTGTCCTTTGCTTGATTAATACCCAATTCAGTCAATTCTGGATCAGGGCCCCATACAATTTCGCCGTCGCCATATATCAACGACCAATGATCATCCCAGGCCTTTTCGCCATACTTAGATGCGGCATAATTATGCCATCCTTGTCCATGTCGAGCTAAGTATAATACTTTGTATTGAGTAGTAGTTTTATCAGCTTTGGCTTGTAATTCTCGGAATTTCGTATCGAATTCCTTCCAGCTAGAAACGGCTAGCCCGAAATCACGCTTAGTATGATCAAATCCAACAGAATCAGTTGCTGGGTCATCCTGAAGAAGCAGCCCCAGCCCTGCAGACTCAAATGTAAATGAATGGTTAGTCATTGACCTTTAGAAAAGCACTGGGTAGTGGATTATCATCATCAAAAGTGGACGGTGCTCAAGCAGATCTAGCTAGCCAATTATAACCGACAATACATACGTACGTGCGCTTGTACAATTCTGAAAAGAGGGGGTTGATTCAGCCGTATGACATGCATGATCATATGATCTACATAGCCAATTCCCGGAATCAGCTACTCAGGGGCTTAACGTTCTACGATTCATCTTCCGGAATTCCTTTTTCAGATTTATTGTCACATTTAGCTACACTTAGTGCTTTACAAAAGTAGTACTGTGCCATATATTGCCATAAGTACTGCCAGAACGGAGAGAGCAAGCTTCGAGCCATCGCTTGACTCCTCAACTATAGTAGGGGCTGCTGTTGCTTCAGATGTAGCCACAGAATTAGCCTCGCTAGAAGAAGCTGAAGACCAGCTAGAAATACTTTGAGACAAGCTTGAATCGGCTGAAATAGTTGTAGTCATAGAAGACACTGCCGCACTCTGTCTAACAGCACCGGTTGTTTCGTGGAGACACTCAGAACATGGCTCAGTCGCAACAGCTGTAGAAATGGTTGAGCCACCGACTGAGCAAGGAACAATCGTGGTCTTAGTGACGACTGTACTAGGGTAAGTAATAGTGCTCTCTCCTCCTATTCCAGTAGAAGAAGCAGACTTGTGCTGGCACTTGGTGCATGGTTCAGTCACCGCTATTGTTGATACAAGAAGACCTCCAGAAATAGTGGACGAGACGACAGGGGTGGTGGATACAGACCCAAGCATTGAAGCAGAGGTAGCACTGTCATTGTAAATAGAAGAAGTGGTAGAGAGAACAGACACGCTGGTGGAGGCAATGCTAGAAGCTGGCGTAGTACCTGTACAAGACAGCGTGGTATTAATACCGTAACCAAGGTTAGCAATGCTCGCAATGTAGCCCGAAGCACCTCTAAGTGATTCGCGAGCAAAGCTGTTTGTGAGCAACGCAGCGTAACTCCATGTCAGATCGGTAGCTCCCTGCGGTTTACCACTATTCCTATTAAATTCTTCTGTCAGATGGCCACCTGAAGGAGTATAGTATTTCACAGTCCTGAAATAAGCATCACCCCATCCGATAAGTGCATCCACAAGCTCTGAAAACTGTGATGATCCAGATGTGTATGTTGCACCAGTTTCAACAGTAACACCAGCAGCATAGTAGTCCCAGAACGGTTTCGAGGTGGGCGTTATAGTAATACTTCCTGCACTTTTAAACTCCTCTGCGGCTTGGTACAGCAACTGTGATACAGCAGCAGTGCAAAGATACCAGGGATTACCCTCACTAGTCCCAACACCATTGTAAACGTCTTCAGGGTACCTACCAACAGGGTTACCCAAGGGCCTTCCCTCGTCGTCTTTGGTGGTGGCAGAAATGGGGTAAATATCAAGAAAAGAAGTAGCAATCTGATACGCACTTACCAAGATCTTATCGTTAGTTGAAGCAAACACCCCGTCATTGGCATAGCCATGAAGGACTCCAAGAATAACAGCGACGTCTTTGTAGCTTGATTTGCCTCTAAGTACTGGACCATACTCGTACAAGATGAGCTGTCTAGCTTGGTCCCAGAATTGAGTGAGTGTCGCGGTTAGTTCACTAGCGGCGGCAGTCAAAGTTGCAGCAGTGCTAGTGTCTCCCATTTTATTGGCAAACTTGGCTCCATAGACGAGGGCCTTTCTTTGAACCATCCTGGTATAGAAATGATCACTCTCCTCTTCCTCCCATAGATCGTATGATGGAGCCGACCAGTTCGCTGCCACATATAAAAGGTCTCTCAAAACTGGCGCACTTGCTGGGTAAGTAGTAGAGTCATATATTTTTTCCTTGACAGTATCCAATGAACCACCGGCGTCCAGATAAGCATCTGCAAACTCCATAAGGGTTATTGCCTGAGTTGCCGGTCCATCATTTTGAGGTCTCCCCCATGGACCTAGATAAGCTGAATTATTCAAGTAAAACTTGGGCTCGCCGAGGTAAGTGAGAAGGTCTGGGTCATTTTGTTCACCCACAGCGGCATTGGCATATTCAAAAAGAAGCTTCTCGTAGAATGGTTTGGTACATGAGTCAGCCACTTCATAAAGACGCTCGATAACATTCATTGTCAATGAGCTATCACGAACCCAGTTGTAGGCATAATCGGGTTCAAAATACGACAAAGCAGCAATCACTGTTCCTGGATAAGCACCAGCAATGTTAATGTTGCTAAGCATTCGCTTGAGAGATAAAGCAGCCTCCGACCCATCTGACGCAGCTATCCACTCGGTGATATCATCTGAGAATCCTCTGGGAGAGGCATAAGGCTCGTATACTGGCGGCTCGGTTGGATCAGGGATAGGGTCTCCCGTAGCCCTCACGGTAAAGTTGTCAAAAGTCTGATAGTAGGTCTTACCAATATCAGTAGCCTCGAAAGTTAAGTTGAGAAAAGTTGATACCCCATCTGGTACGACGGATACATTAAAGTCCCAGATCTCCCAGTTATCGTCGACTGAACTAACGTACCCCAATTGTCCACTACTTAATGGCGTTGATTGACGATACTTATTGTTCCAGTATAGCGTAACCAGTTTATCATAGTCAAGGTTTTTGATATAAGCGGAAGCATAGAGGTAACCACCACAGTAGGAGTAGGACTTCAGCGCAAGATCGGCATCAGAAGGAGCGCTCCCAGCTACAGTAAAAGTGTCACAGGATGCACATGATGCAATGCCGGTCAACCCGAGGATGACCGCCGTAGTCAATAATGGGTGTGATTTCATGGAAAAAGTGAATATAGGTGATTCAAACATCAAAAAGAGGAGGGATTCAAGATTTTATATGTTGGTCCATGTTTACAATTTTTCTCGTGAGGGGTAACGCTGGATGCTATGCGTGGTGTTCACATGTGGCCAATAGCGCACGTTAACGGCTTCAAGGTCTTAGCTAGACAAAGTAGCCACAGAGCTAGGCATAAGCACATTTAAGGCCGAAAAGGGGGTGGGGTAACCCGAGCAAGATTCCGTAAGAAAAAAGCACATTTTTTCTTAAAATTTTCGTCTCGAAAATCAAAATTGGTATGGCCGTGGTAGGAATTTCAAAACGTTAGTAAATATTTGCATTATTGCATATAAATTTTGTCGATCTTTAAATTTACTTGAAATTTTGTGATGAGCATCTCGATCTTTTAGGGCGCATGGCTCAAAAATTCTTGAGCTTCTAGGAGGTGTATTTCCTATATGAGAATGTTTTAAACTAAAATTACTAGGTAGATGGCGTTTTGTACCTCTAGCTTCTTAAGGATTTCAGCTCATTGTTCACGTTTTATTATTTACTTTTAACTAAAATCGATCGATTTTCTGATTAATATTCTGGGGTAAAAAATATCCCGCTTGATGATGATGATATCGGTGATCGATTAATTTCCCGGATGATGACTTCCCCACATTTTCAATTTTTCACTGGCAGCACTGCATCCTAAATTTTAAATTTTATCGCGCAGTATCGTATGCGGCTATACCAGGGACATATTCTTGTCGACGTCGACACTATCTAAGCCTATCCGCGTTATGGTGCCGCGCGATCTGTAACGGTCAATGCACAATAGTGACATCCACGCGTTTTGAGCAAATGAGGTAAAAGTTCGCAACTGACATGTCATTATCTCTTTGGGAGTATTTAGCAGTGTGTCATGACATCTATACCTGTAGGAGTCTTGGTCCTCTTAACTGCATATTGAGGAGAATGACTTAAAATGTGTTTGACTAGTACTGTTTCAAAAAGCCTATTTTGGCCCCAAGACTATATGCGTTATTGATCTCGGACCGACAGCCGTGCTTCTTCAAATAAGTAATATGATCATAACACTGATAATAATATTTTTGATCTCGGACCGACAGGATTTGGCTCATTAAAGTAAAATATTAATGAATGTAAAATTGAATGAGGCGAAACTCCCATTGGGATACATGTGTATTTGGAGGGCACTGTGGGTTAATTTGTTAGATATCCAGCTGCATTTGTCAGTGTACGACTATCAACCAACGTTAACGTAAATAAAAATTGAAACCCCCTCTTTTAAAAAACCCCCTAAAAAGCCCATCGGTGTGGCACTTTTCAACTTTTGAGCTAATGCAAAAGTGAAAAAAAAAAAAAAAGACGTGACCTTATTGTTGTATGTACCTAGGGGAAAAAACTAGTATGATTTTGGTGATTCATCTGGTTTTTAGAAAAATATTTTTATTTTTTATAATCTACATATTAATTCAGATTTGTTGTTCAAACGATTCATCTAACCATCGTGACAATTTATTCTTATCTCTTGGAATCAATCGAACTTTGAATGGCGGAGGATCAACGACCAAAGCATTTTGTTCTTTAAAAAGTTCAAAAGGATTACAAACCATCTTATCCTTTGAAGATAATGGAGGTAAGATTTCAAAAGCTGTTATCAATCTAATAAACCCCGTATATAATTCTCTTTCAGCAAGATTTGCACCTGCACACATCCTGCTTCCAGCGCCAAAAGCATAATGTGGAGGGCCCTTTTCAATTTTAAGAGCATCATTTTTTAAATAACGTTCAGGATAAAATGTCATAGGTTGTTCAAAATGAGTTTCATCAAAATCTGCTGCAAACGCATTTAACAATAATGTTGTATGAGCAGGAATCTTTGTCCCATTAAAATCAATATCCTTTATGGTTTCCCGAGGTAAACTAATTGGCATGGCACTAAAACGCAGAGTTTCTCTAACAAGTGCCTTTATATAAGGAATATTATCTTCTTTCAAGCAATTATGCCATGCTTCACCATCAGGATATGCCTCTTGGATACGGTCAAATGCAGTTTGTTGAATACGTTGTCCATAATCTTGAGACATGTGACCAATAAAGAATATCAACATTGCAGGAACAGTATCTATTCCTGCAGATACCATAGTAAGGCAAATACTTTTCAATTCCTTTTCAGTTACAATAGCTTCAGGATCTTGAAGAATATTTCCAGTTATACATGAAAGCGAAGATTCTTGAGAGATATTTCTTTTCAAACCTTCAAGAAGGTAATTCATATACTTATCACGTCTTTCACGGCATTCATCGGCTTTAGCAAATTTACTGGTTGGTAATAGTCGTAAGAAGGGTAAGTAATCTTGGTAGTTGTGGAAATTGTTTCTAAATTTCCCAATTTCTTTCTCAACTTGGGTAATCTCACTCAATAGATCCTTGTCCATACTATTGAGTCTGATACCATAGTTAAGTGTTAAACTCTATAATGTTAGGATATCAGAGAAGAAAAAAAAAAGTAACAAAACTGGTGGTAATCATACGGTATTCAATGCATAGGTAGTGAAAAAGGAATGAACGGCAATTTCAGCAGTATCATCAATTGACGATAGATAATGGACCATTCCTTTTACACAATAGGCAAACTCTAGATCTATTATATTCATATAAGATCTGATTGAGGGTTTATTTAGCGCTGTTGCTGCCACTTTCCTCATTCGTCGATATGTATCAGACCATGGAGTAGTTCCAATTGTATACCCTTGACTTGATGAAACAACATGATGGAAAGTGTAAGAAATCGGTCTAGATGAATTAGCAGCCATATTATCAACCCAAAGAATCTTAGCAGTATCATAAGAATTTGCAACCACTACCCGTTTATTTCCTAATCTTAACTGGAAAACTGGGCCATATCTACCAGCCCATTTCAAATAGCTCAAGGCTTGGCTTGGCCCCAATTGAAACAAATTACCTACAATAGGATATCCTGGAATCGAAGGAAGTCCCTTTATTCTTGGCTGATTGCAGCTAAGCTCAAAAAGATAATCCAAGACCAAGTATGAAATTACCCCGACCATTAACCAAGTTCCTATTACAATAATTGGAGATGATCTAGAGAAGGCGGATAATACAGTTCTTGAGATTAGTAGCATGATTCCCTTGACGACTTTTGTGGACCCATTATGTTGTAAACAATGATAAAAATGGCTTGATTCTTGGTTACTATAATGTTCAAGTTCATGTTTTTTATGTAACAGCCATGCGAAATTAGAATGAGTCAATTTGACCAGATTTTTATTGAGAAAATTGTTTTCAATATTCCAAAATGGTACAGTATTGGGTGGAAAAGAAGATAGCTCCTGGTTTCTTTGGTTTGCAGTTATACTAAAGTTATTATTGTTATGATTGGGGGTGGAGCGCCAAACAAGAAACAAACTTAGCGAGCACGCGAGAAGGGCAGTAACAAGAACTCGACTAGCCAGTGTCTCCGGAGCAAAGATCCGACGGAGCCTTGGTGCACTCTTTAGTACCGCCATTGTTAACTATGCTAATATATAAGCATGCTACACTGGTTATTGAAAGTACTTGATCAAATAAGCGCGATAGACCCAAGATCGCTCATCGTACGCATAACACGTTATCTATGCGCCTGCGCTATAGCTATAGTGTTTAAGTACAGTAACGGTTAGCCGGTTCAGGACACAGGCGTTGTTGATGATGATGATCAACAGATGCGCTCACCCCACAGTCGCAGATCGGTGTTTCCATGGCTTTCATGGGTGGGGAAATGGCCCTAAGAAAGGAAACCAATCAGTGCCCTATAAGTTGTAAAGCCAGTGCTACTGTGTCTGAGCGCAGTCCGGCTGTTCCGACTGTGGGAGAAGCGCTTCTGGGGTTCTTCAGCTTTAGTTATAACTGGTAGCTTGGTTGAAATTGCTGGCCAGCCAGCCGTACCGGTTATTCCCGGCAGTCGGTCCCCAAGAGAAGCTCTAGAGCTGAACTACCTGGACGAGCAACCTCAATCAGTTTGATGCCATTTGGAGATCTGATTATCATTGATTGTCACGCGTAAAATGTTGTTTGCTGCAGAGTAACTGGTCTGTTTCTCCAACGCGTTAACATTAGCATCGATATCCGCTTGATCCGAGACGATGTCCTTCACCCCTGTCAACAGCAAAGTAATGATAAGTTACTAATATTATAATATTTTAATGCATGGTGCAATGGCTTCGGCAATCGGATCATGAGATCACACCATCTTCTCTCTTCTGAGATGAGCTGAGAACTTCTCAGATTGACCGTTTGGCAGCAAGGGTAATCAGCGAGCAGAATGAGTCAGCAGCACTGGTGACAAATGGCTCCACCAGTCAAAGCGTGGTCTCTAAATGTATAGTAAGAGCAGGAATAGCAATAGATATAGTACTGGCAATAATACCGGTAGGTAGTGCTAGTACTAGTAGAAGTATGCGAAATAGAATAGCTATGGATGGCCTTCACGTGATTCAGTGATTCCCATATAATTCCATGTTATTATACATAAGGTTCCATAAGGTTCCATAAGTTTCCATGTTTCTATATAATTCCATGATGAGATATGGTTATCTTCCGATTAATCACTTATCCGAAAGCAGCACAAGATCCGCTCGGGCCGCACGGCTGTGAATAATTTTCTTTTTTTTATTTTATTTTTGTTTTTTTATTTTTTGTCGATCTCTCACTTTAAGTGCAAAAAGCAACGAAAAAAAACCGTTGCGAAGTGCAGATTTCCATCGACGATCATTCCGGTCAAATTCCGGGTTCCTTTGCACCCCTGAGCACTTTCAACGGCGGGTAAGTTCTGGAATTCGCCTGGAGCAACGGGCATGACTGGTCTCATTAGAATCAGCAGAGTCGGCCGCTTCGAACGGTGTAATTTTCACTACGGGGTGGTGAGGAAACACACCGAATTGGGCCAGATACACGCTGGATTACATGGGGCCACCTGGGGAAAAGCGCCGAACCCATCTTGTTCGGATGACCAAGTACCGAATTCCGGGCCCAAATTACTAATCTCCAGGCTGCTCTCCGTAATATAAAAAGGGACCTTAATCCCCCCTCTGGTCCTGTTCTTCTTCTTCTCTCATCACTCATCAAGATTTCTTAAAGTCTCTCTACAACTGATCTTAATCTTTTACACGCGCTGCAAAGCTCAACACAACACAACACAACTTCACCAATGGCTGCTGCAAACATCTTACTCGCACGAGGTGGAAACCAGGCATTGAACTTGAACCCACCAGACGGGCTCGATATTCATTTGACCACCCATGGTTCAGATTGGTATTGGGCCGTTTTTTCTGTTTTTGCATTTGTCACCTTGTTACTCATTGGTTTGTCCTACTTGACTCGTAAACACAACGAACGGGTCTTCTTCTACAATGCTATCTTGTCTACTTTCTTTTTGTCCATTGCTTACTATACCGTTGCTTCTAATCTTGGTTGGACTGGTATTCAAGCTGAATTTAATCACGATACCGTTTCTAACTCAAGTGAAACTCCCGGTGTTAGAGAAATCTTTTATGCAAGATATGTTGGATGGTTCTTGGCCTTCCCACCATTGTTATTCAACTATGCTGTAGCCGCTGGATTGACCTGGCCAACTACTCTCTTCACAATCATCTTACAAGAGATTTTTGTTGTTGCATTATTGATTGGTAGTTTGATCCATTCTACTTACAAATGGGGTTACTTCACTTTTGGTGTTGTTTCATATCTTTTGTTAGCCTTTAACTTGGTCTATGCCTACCCAAGAGCTGCAAAGGAATTCGATACCACCAAATATGTTGCACCATTCTCTTATGCATTAGCCTTTATCTTGTTCTTGTATCCAATTGCATGGGGTCTTTCTGAAGGTGGTAATGTCATTCAACCCGATTCTGAAGCTGTCTTTTATGGTGTTCTTGATCTTGTTACATTTGTCATTATTCTTGGTGCCTTTGTATTCCAAACAAGAACCATTGATTTTGTAAGACTCGGGTTCTCTTATCCAGACCATCCAGTTTTTGGTCACAGTAAGGAAGTTGGGCCTGCAACTTCAAATAGAGTTTCTCAATACTCTGCCAATACTGCTGCAGAACCTGCTGCACCCGGAGCAACTGGTGAAGCTGCTCGTGAAACTGTATAAATATAAAACAGATTTCACAATTTAACTTTTTCGTCGTTCGTTTATTATAAAGCGATATTGAGTTGAGCATTTAATACCATTCCCTAGAGCTCCTCTCGCTTCATATATAGTTATGTACTCAAATGTACCAATAAATTAGTTTTTTTAATTAATTTGTGCTCTTCCGTTTTCTCAAAACTCTAGTAGAAGAGGTTTCTATTTTAACTCTTTTGACTGGTAGCTTTACCGCCGGTTCCACATTTGGTTCACTTTTAATGATATCTTCAATGTCACACTCATTTTTAACAATTATTTCATTATTCTCAATATTGACTTGAGATCCTCCATCTTCTATCTTGATACCAGTTTCCAATTTAACTGTTGAGTCTTTAAATTTTTTCAATCGTGTTCTGTCAACATTACTACATAGTCCTGAAGTAGCTAAAGTACATAATTCACATTTACGGCCACGAGGTAAACAAATGGTTTGGCCAAACCCAACAAGTAAAGGATTGATCTCGACCCAGTATTCCCTCGGTAACCATTTTTCTAGTGCCACTCTAGTCTTTTGAGGATCAGTACTACAAGTTTTTCTTGGAACCCAATTCCACATATTAGCTAGTCGATGAACATGTACATCTACACCTATCCCCTCTGAACGACCCCAAGCCCGTTGCATGAGTAAATGAGCCATTTTAGGTCCAACTCCAGGTAAGGCGACCATTTCTTCAATTGTTTCTGGTATATCGTCATTATAATTTTCATGTAAAATTTTGGCAGTATCAAGTAAATATTTAGCCTTACGTCTATGGAACCCAACTGGATATATTAGTTTATCAAGTGTCGCTTCATCTGTGGATAGAAGTGAAGTTATAGTAAGACCATTCGGTAACTCGCGACGTAGATTAGACATGGCTATAGCGTTGATTTCATCTTTGGTTTGAGATGATAACATTAATGCTACTAATAATTGATACCTGAATGTTTGTTCTGTTACCGTCGAGCTTACACCTTCAGGTAATCGCTCACATCCCATTGTATCCACAGGTGCCTCTACATGTTTTCTCATTTCCTTGACGTGGTCATAGACCTTTCGCCAGTTTTTGGGTTCCCCTGGCATTTTATCCTATCCCCTTCAAGGATTTGTCATAACGCGAATATTCGTTATACAGTTAAGTGCGTGTATACATACGTACGTACGTTGATTTGATAATGGCTTGTGCCATTTCGTTAGTCGTTTTATACGATTGTTAAAGTTCAGTATACGCGTACACAGCCGATTTATCCGTACGTACGTACGCACCTAATAAACTCAATCAAGCTTTGGATGTTTCGAACTTTGACCTCGGCGGGTTCGGCGAATTTTTTTTTAAAGGAAAGGTGTACCTGAAAAGGGTTCTACGTCGCGCGCATTTATTGATATAATTGTAATTACATCCACGGTTTTGCCGACTGCAGTTGCCAAGTGCATCCATTTCGGTATGAATATCGGGAATGGTGGATCCCTTCAGGGCACCATTATAGGTACTCCTACTAGTGGTCCAGAACTTGCTACTGGTAATACCAGCACAAATACACCTACTGATCTACTACCAATAGGTAGTTCTGGTAATAGTACGCCTAGGGGGTCGGTCAAGTCCGAGACAGTTGGTCATATTAGACGCAAAAGAACTCATCCTTGTTTATATTGCAAGTCCAAACGACAAAAATGTACATTTAGTAATGATACAAACCCATTACAATGTGATAGATGTCGAAAATTAGGTCAAACTTGTAGGATCCAAAGTCCTTATTCTACTGATGATGACCGTAGTAATAGTACGCAATCTGAAAATAGTACTACTACATTGAGGTCAGTTGAATTAGATCAGATCACTTCAAGACTAGATAAATTTCAAAATACTATGGATCAACTTACTCAAGTTGTTAATGGACTTGTTAAACAAACACAATCATCTCCAGGAAACCCATTAAATAATAATAATACGCAGGGTTTGTTTGAGCCATTTCCTGGTATTACTGCTGATACTTTTGGTGCGATACCTGTATCAACACCTATAATAACAATAACTGATGATAACCAAATTCAAGAAGCATTAACATTTTTTGCCAATAATATTGCTAAATATGTTCCAGTTATACTTTTGGATTATTTACCGCCATTAACTCCACAATTAGCTACCACGGCACCACTATTATTTTATTCAATAATGGTTATAACATGTATTTATTATCCTAGATTTAGGTTACTTTATAATAAATTTCGAAGGGAATTTGAAATACGGGCATCTCGGTTTGATAAATCAAGATTATCTGATATTGCTAATGCACAAAATTCTAGCAATTATCAAAGCCTAATGAATGATATTTTTGCAATTCTATATGCTGGTGCATTTTTTGGTGATGAAGTTGGATTTAGATTAACATTAATGGCTAGTGATATGATTGGTAGATTATTACCACCAGATGGTCCACCAGCACAAGTTGATCGTATAATGAGTATTAATGGTCATAGTTATAATGATGGGTTGACGATATTTGATGATAATACTCGACGTGCTATATGTGCAGCAGGTTTAATGTCATATATAATTGAACAACGATTAAGAATAATGCATAATAGATCATCAACTGGTAATGATGCTACTTATTCAATGTCACCAAGAAGAGATAAATATGTTCCTACTTTATTATCAAGATTAGTAGCAGAGATTAGAAGTGGATCTGGTGTAGGTGCTGAAATGAAAATAGTTTCAAATTTGGAATTAAGTACAGTAATAATGATGTATCGTCAAGAATTAGTAACAGTAGGTATAACTGAAACAAATGATCAATTTTTTGCATTATTAGAACAATGGAATATTAATTTAGATACATGGTTTTCTGTTTGGATGGGTCGTTTGGTTATGCATTTAAAGCCATCAATATGGAAACCATTATTATTAACATTTCATTATGCTAAATTATTTTTAAATATTCATGCTATTCAAAATATCCCAGATAATGGTACAATTCAAGCTTCTGAACGGGTAGCAAAATATGTAAGGGTTGCTGAACATACAGCAATAGATGTATTAGATTTATTAGTATCTGATTCTGATACTCAAAGGTTGATAAGATCAGGACCTATTTTTAATGTTACAGTATTTATAACTGCATCTGCTTTTCTACTTAAACTGCTAGCATATGGGCCAAGAATTGGATATTTATCATCCGATAGTACTCTTATTGGTGTGATTAAAAGAGGATTCATGGTATTAGATGCAACAGTAACTGGTAATGAACTTTTACCTTGTAATAATACTGTAAAGAATCTAAGAAAGATTATTTTATCAGTTAATGATACATTAAGAAGAAATTCCAGAGTAACTTTTGATGATTTTACTGAAGATGTACCAATGTTCAATTATCTTGATCATCTAAGTTTTACAAGATTATCTTGTGAACGAAATCAAGAAAATCAATTTCAATTTTCTCAACAACAGCAGCAACCTCCTTCTCAAGCACAGACCCATCAACAACATGTGCAATTCAATGATCAAAGTAAAGATTTACTGATGATGTTAGGTTCAAAACGTCAAGGGTATACCGATTCTTACGTCATGTCGGAACGTTATAACATGAATGAAAATTCACCTTCTCAGCAGCCGTTACAACCCCAACCCCCACAGCAGCAGCAGCAACAGCAACAGCAACAGCCGGTAATGGCTGCATCACAGCCACAGGGTCCTAGTGATACATGGATTTATGAAAATCTGTTTGACTCATTCGACTTTTTGCAAGATGCTCATAATACTAGTTTCCTCCAGTCACTAGTAGATGGTGGTGGGTTGAATAATTTATGACTCGGTCGATATTAATGAGTATATAACGTATAACATAACCGACCAAGCAGGCTTGGTTAAAAAGGGACAAGAATCTTATAATAATATAATTACAATCTAAAAGACTGAGTTTTTGTATTGTTGTTTACTACATCTCGTATTACATT
Source organism: Groenewaldozyma tartarivorans (assembly GCA_030574255.1). Taxonomy (NCBI): domain Eukaryota; kingdom Fungi; phylum Ascomycota; class Dipodascomycetes; order Dipodascales; family Trichomonascaceae; genus Groenewaldozyma; species Groenewaldozyma tartarivorans. The sequence goes on along the minus strand of JAJMEQ010000040.1, from coordinate 64,869 downwards.
ACTTTTTGTTACTGCTATTACCAAAATTTGGTGCAGCCGGTTTTGCCAATGGTTCTCTCAATTTCTTGAATCCAAATTTAGCTACTAATGAAATATGATCTGAGGGGAAATGAACATTAGGGAATCCAACAAATTTTGAAACATATTTCCTATCAACATCTCCCAATACTCCTGATACTGATAATCCACCAGTACTAAACCAAATATAATCCAAAACATCAACAAATGTTGGTGTATAATTCGTAAAAGTTAATTCACCAACATCTGAATAAGCAGATTTCATTGCTAAACGATGACTCATACCTTCTTCAGTAAATTTACCATAAGTATGACCTTCTAAATCACTATGATCTGGGGGTACTTTACTTGTGGCAATAAGTTGATATACTCCACTATCTTCAGTTGAATTAAAATCACCACAAATCAATGTAGGTATTTGTTTAATATCAGTATACTTAGGATATTTTGATCCTTCATTTGTTCGATTACTTGCATATTTAGATGCAACTCTTTCCATTTCTTCCATTAACAATGCTGCTTGTACAAGTTTAACATCTTTAAATGCAGGATTAGAATGTAAATGAGTATTTGCCAATATTAACAGTTGACCTGGTGATTTGACTCGTTCAAGTACAGTAACTAAAGCAATATTATCCTTATTCATAACCCGATTATAAATGTCCGCGGTTTTCTTCAAATCATCACGACGTAATGCAATAGTATTATACTCAATACATGTCTTCTCAACCAGTTTAAACATTGATTCACGATAAAATGTAGCACATCCATCTACTTTCCGTTTTTCAGCATCACTAGTAGTCTTTGCTCTTGTCTTGGGCCAATATAATGGTTTATAACCTCGTTCAGCCATTTTAGGAGCAAATAAACTATCAAAACTTTCACCATCAACTTCTTGTAAACAAATAATATCAGTACCAAGTTGACAAATCTCATTCAAAATTAAATCACTTCGATAATCCCATTTCAATGCCCATGATGGTGTATATCCATACATTTGTGGAGTAGCATATTTATCACATAAAGTATTATAACTGGCAACAGTGAATGAATCATCATCACTTTCAGTCAAACTACCAATATTAGGTATATTCGGTTTATTAATAGTCGGTTTACCATCTGTTCCATCTTCTTTACTAGAATTGGGTTCATCTTCAACTGGGGTAGGATCAGCCAAGGTTTTCAAACTTTTCTTTACTTCTCCTTTAGTCAATTCAATCCATTGACGGGCAGGTGGAGGATTAGGTGATGGCATACGATCACGTAAATCCATAATAACTCCCTTGGTGCCTTCATCTCCCATAATTTCTTGAATATGTTCATCTAAAGGATTACCTTCAATTCCTAATAATTCCAATTGAAATAGGAACCCAAAATCATATGGTAATGATCTGATTTTGTTATCAAACAAAAATAAATACCGAAGTGAGAAAATATGACCTAATTCTGGTGGTACACTTGTTAACAAATTCTCAGAAAGATCTAATACTTTGAGTTGATTCAATTTGGTAATTGCCGGTGGTATTGATTGTAACCTATTATGTGCCAAATATAATTTCTGCAAAAAATCATAATTGAATAGTTTAGGACTCATTACTAGTAATCCCTGGGCACTAAAATCTAATGCTGTCCAAAACTGTTTATTAATATCTTCATTAATATGCCTCGTTCGTTCTTCTTGAATTTGATTGTTTCTCTGTAATGGGGTTGGATATGCTAATGCTCCAGATGAACCACTACCACCTCCACTACTACTGCTATTATTATTACCACCATTGGTACCAGAGTTCATAGTACCGTTAATACCAACCCCTCGATCACCAGGAGTAGAAGGATTGGATCTTCCAGGTGTATTATATCCACCACCAGAGCCACTACCACTAGTATTATTGGATGAACCTCGTTCTTCAACTAATTGTAATGCTAAATCAATCAAACTCAGTTTATGACCGTTACTATTTGTGTTTCCATTTTGTGGTAGACCATTACGCGAAGTTTGAGCGGCCAGCCGAGCATAAATATGCGGCGAGTTATTTTCACGAGATAATCGTACCAAAACATGTTGTTCTCGCCATGGTGGTGTATCTGAATATTTTCCACCATCTGTACCTTCTAAATGTGTTCCTAGACCATTGTTGTTATCGTTATCATCATTTCCTTGACTTGATCCTGGAGCAGTTGCCTTGCCATCTAGAAATACTCTAGCATCCCCCACTGCTGCAGTATGATCATCTAGATACTGCTGTGGTTGATGCTGTTGTTGGTATTGCACCGGATAAGACATGATACCCATATAAATCTAAACAAGCCAAAAAAAAAAAAAAGGAAAGACACACCAATATGTAATATCTAAATAACAAAAAAATTTCTATCCTTCACTTTAAAGCTCAAAGGAGCATTTTGACAAAATATACCTCCTTGCTCCTTATTTTTCTTCAAATTATTTGTATATAACAGTCTAATCCTTGGTAAACAACAAAGCAAACAAATATCAAAAATTGATCCTGACACAGAGCTCAATCCACGGATTATCAAACCTCTAGAATACGTTAGCAATGCCTAAATACTCGAAAACAAATGAAAATTTGATGATTGCATAGAGTTATCAGTCATAGAAGGATTTAATTAGGCGCAGCAGGTTTCTTTATACATTCCTTCAATCAATCATATTCCAGATTTCATGATCCTAGTTATAGGGATATCTTAAGTGGTACTTACAGACTCAATCAGATCCTTTCTGTTTATTTAATAAGTTGTGCTTTGAATAACCAGTTTTCCTTGTCAATAAGCACTTTTCTTTGAATCGTATATACAAAAATCTTTGATTGATCGGTATCTCTCCTATAGTCAATAATTCCATCACGCACGTATCTTCGATCTCACCTTCTTTATTGAATTCATCATGATCATGATCACCAAACGTTAAGCTTCATATCAATTAGCGAAAGACTAATAATGGAAGAAACACTGATATGATGGATCAAATTTGTCTAACGCAATATTTCGTTTTAGTCAATATTTATGCTATGTAAACTATGGTAAATGGGCTACGTACAGCTTTTAACAAAAAAAAAAAAATTTTAAAAATGCAAGCACGTGAGATTCACGTGACATTACTAATCACGTGCCTGAAAGAAATTCTCGATTCTTCCATTTTACAAATATTCTCAAATCTCGGTCATACGTACGTACAATATTGTACCTGTACACGTACATATAACGCTAATTAGCCGATATTTACTAATCGCGATTGAATCGGATTGATAATATTATAGTCTAGAACCCTAGCGGTAACGTAATAATCTCATCTCAAGATACCATCGTGGCCGAATATAAATACGCGGCATATCTCCCCCCCTCGGAAGTTTCTACAGAGTTCTCCAGAAACTTTGTTTGACTACGACATTTATATTTCTCTTGTCAATTGAACAAACCAAATCTCTCTCTTTCTTCTTTTATATCAATTAACAATGGTCGCTACTGTTCAACAACCTGCTCCTGATTTCAAGAAGACCGCTGTCATTGACGGTGCCTTTGAGGAAGTTTCCCTTGACAAGTACAAGGGCAAATGGCTCGTTTTGGCCTTCATTCCTTTGGCCTTCACTTTCGTCTGCCCCACTGAAATCATTGCTTACTCTGAGGCAGTTGCTCAATTCAAGGAAAGAGATGCTGAGGTTCTTTTTGCCTCTACTGATTCTGAGTACTCTTTGCTCGCCTGGAACAATGTCCCCAGAAAGGAAGGTGGTCTCGGTGGTGTCAACTTGCCTCTTGTTGCTGACACCAACCACTCTCTTTCAAGAGACTATGGTGTCTTACTTCCTGAAGCTGGTGTTGCTCTTAGAGGTATCTTCATTATTGACCCTAAGGGAATTGTTAGACAAATTACTATCAATGACTTACCTGTTGGTCGATCAGTTGATGAGACTCTTCGTCTCATTGATGCCTTCCAGTTCACTGAGAAGTACGGTGAAGTCTGCCCTGCTAACTGGCACAAGGGTGATGCTACCATCAACACTTCAAAGGCTAGTGAATACTTTGAAAAGGCCAACTAAAAGGCTTATCCGGGTTGATATAAAATTTCGTATGTAGATTTGGTATAGAATAAAGAAACCAATTTATAACAACCACATTTAAATTTTTTATTCTTATGCTATATTATAATATTATCATTCATACAATTTACAAGGCATTATTAATTACATATCATGTGCTTCATTCATTTATTGTATCCAATGTAATCGGATTCAATTCTGTGCTAGGGTCAACGTGAACAGTACGTGCAACTGCTACTGAAACTGACCTACCAAATATCAATTTGTACTTCAATGAACCACGAACAGTCAATTCAAAAGGGTGCACATTAATTCGTTTCCATACTTTTTGACCTCTGTCTTCTTTATCTTTATCTTTATCTTTTGTAATAGTTAATACTTTATCCCCATCATTCCCATCACCATCACCATCATGGTTGCCATCACCGTTATTACCATCATCATCATCGTCACCATCATCATCTCCATCGCCTCCAGAGTTCCCGGGGCTTGTACGTGTAATATTTCGGCCAGGATTAACCAACTTTACATCACCTACTCCCTTAAGAATCTCCTTTTTGAAAAATGACCCATCATAAGTCAACGGAACATCAAGTCTATTTACAGTACCCAAAAACATAGTATGAGGATCACCAAAATCAAACCATCCATCATTAACATAAGGACTTTTAGCAAATAGATCTAATTCAACATCAGATATTTCCACTCCTAAAAACCCGGGATTATAAGCTTCAACAATCATCTCAAATGCCAATTCTTCATCACTAACCAAAAATTGGAACAAATTAGTCATTTTAACATGTTGTAAAGGTTTTGATGATGCTAAAACAAATCCAAATGTAAACCCACATGCTAACAATGATAACGTACCAAGAAGCATCCACAATGCTACCCGAAAAAAATATAATCTAGATGTAGGTACCCGTCGATAATTATGAGGTGAATAAACTGACCTTGCTGTGGACCCAGTTTTCTTCGGTCTTCTTATCGATTGGCCTGAATGTCTCAATGGTGTAGTTTCACCAATCTCACCAGAATATAAATCTTCTTCAGCAAAATCACCATCTTCAGGCCCAAGATAGTCATCCTCTTCTTCATCCATAAATGTTCCAGCTGTACCCGGACCACCTCCTCCACCGCCTCCTCCTCCTCCTCCTCCTCCTCCTCCTCCTCCTCCTCCTCCGCCAATACCACCATTAATACTACCCGGTCCACTAGGGCCATTATTAGGTATCCCAGGGCCGACGTTGTTGCCTTGCCCGGTTCTCCACCGACGATAATTAGCACCATAACTATTATTAGGCCCATTTATGCCACTGCCGCCACTACTAAACATTTGGCCCGCGTTACCATTTATATTAGGTGAATTGGCTGTAGCACCTGCCGCTGCCGCTGCAGCAGTTGCAGCTGCTATTAACCGTGCATTTATACTACCCATAGGATCTACCCCACTCCCACTAACTCCATTACCCTGGCCACCTATCGTATTGTTATTACTGCTCCCACTACTGCCACTATTATTATCAAAAAATCGTGAAGAACTTCCCCGTAACGATGGTGAGTGTTGTGGACCAATGCTTGATATCTTGGAATTATAGCTAGAGGTTCTTGGACTAGCCGGAGGTCTTGACGCTGAGAATTGTCTGCCAGGAACAACACCAGGTACTCTAGGCAACGACGGCCCGTTGGCAGTGCTGCCATATCCAAAATTTTGCTGTGGTAATGGTTGTATGTCATCATCCAATGAATGATCTTCTTGTTGCTGTTGCTGTTGTTGATGCAATTGTGCTTGGTATTTTTGTTGTAACTGTTGTTGCTGTATAGCCAATTGAGGATCTTGATCATATAACTGTGGATTAGACGTCATTTTTTCTAGATTGTGACGGCCAGATTTAGGTATTTTGGGAAACTTCTTCGCTGATATCGTAGTATACCCATCAGCTGAAATAACTGGTTGTGGCTGACCCAAAGCTGCTGCTGACGCATTTCTTGACTTTGAACCTGCTAAAATGCCGGGATTACTATTATCAGTAGGATTAGATTCATAAACAAATGCTTCATCAGAATCAGATGAATCTGCTTCATCTACAGCATCAGCAATTTTCGCAGCAAAAATCTGGGCACGAGATGAACCGGACGATAAGTATGATGACTTCTTCTTCTTCTTAGATCTTCGACTACTAGCAGTATTACTACTACTGCTTCCACTTGCATGTCGATTACTCAAAACATCAACTGTACTTTTCTTTGTCCTGACAGTGCCCCCAGAAACTGCTCCGGGGACAGTATTAGTAGGCTGAACCGCAGGTGTGGGAGCAACACTGGAAGTTATCGAGCCACTTGATAAGCCTGGTTCTCCAACATTTTGTTGTGCTGGAGTAGTAGTCATATCAGATACTACATCGCCATTATCAAAATTCTCAGATGTTGCAACTGCTACTGTTGGCACAGCTGCAACAGTCTCTGCTTCAACCGTCATATTAGCAGTCTTAGCTGAGGGTATATCTCCAGTACTTTCCACTGTATATTCACCTTCTTGAGAATCTGCAGCTGACATTGTCTTACCTATAGTAGTACTAGTAGCATTCTGATCTGCATCTGTTGTATTGCCACCCAATTCATCTTCGTCTTCCTCATCACTTACACTATCAGTAGACACTTTTCGTCTTTGTGATGGCCGTTGTGACTTTGGTGCCTTCGGTTGTATGAACTGTCGTCTGGGCGTTCCGAAACTACTATTTTGACTTGTCAAAACTGGGGTAGTTTCAAGATCATCCGAATCATCACTTTCATCAAAGTCCTCAGAAGTTGTAGAATATAATGACGGCGCATGTATTGGAGGAGTAGCTTGTCGGTGTCTCCCTGAAGACGGTTTCCGTTTAACTGATAATAAATTATCTCTTCCCTGTGGAGGCGTATGTGAAGTATTGCCATTTGCTGGTGCCCCTGAGTCCTTCGTACTACTACTTCGTGAACTCCTACTAGGAGTCGAATCCCTATTTTGTTCTAGTACTTCCACTACTTGACTGGTAGCAGTCCTATCACTATCCTTGTCGTTGAATGGTGAGGAGGAAACTGTTAATGAGGTACCAGAGCTCCCGGCATCAGCATTAAGCATGCGTCGGTCATTCGCGCTGCGCTCAGTATCAGGCCGACGCGTGGCATCACCACCACTCCCGGTATCACTATTTTGAGATGCCATGAGGCCTCAATGAGTACTTTCTTCCATGCAAAACAAATGAACTATAACCAACAAAGTAACGACTTTCCTGCTCACAAAGCGCAGCACAACCGTGTACAGCTTGAATAAATTAAATATATCAAAGATGCCAACCAAACAGATAGTTCGACAAGTATCTGTAGATTCTTGTACAATAAATAGGTCTCCTGGGGTAGCCTGTAACCCCTGAGGAAATAAAGCAGGGAGTTATTAGTTGCGTTCCTCCGCCAAATTATAGCAAGTTATTATAGGTAATATTAATATGGGTCGAGCTATATAACTGCAGCTATAGCTATAGCGCTAACATAGGGTAGTGCTATAGCTAGCTATAGCTAGCGCTTGTAATTCATGTAAGCCGTGTGTGTTATAAGTTAATGTACATAGGGCCATAAATAGCCTTTATGTACTTGCGTGTACACGCGTACGTACGTGCAACAATTATTAAAGACAACCTAGCTAAATATAACGTATAGGTTAATATTATAGGCCTGTAAGATAATGTTGATCTGGACCAACATGAGTGCATTTATCAATTTTCTTCATACCAAGTACTTAACAATAGAGCGCGTGAGGCAATATGAATATTTCTCAGTATGAATGCACGTGATATTTATCACGTGACGAATTATTATTCGAATTCTATCAATCAAATTATTCATTTCCTTTGACAGGCACGATAAAACTTTACAATTGACAGTGAATTGCACACTGTTTGGTCCACATTACCGTCCCTCGCCGACTAGTCACATTTATCAGATACTACAATGAGCCACATTCCAACGGGTCGCTAAAATATTAGGGTTTGTTTTTGTTCTTTTGTTGTTGTTGCGTTAAAGTTTGAGCATTGCGATCGCCACAGAGTAAATTGGAGTACTCCTATAATAGATACACGCGTGGCTAGTTATAATGCATTATACTTAATCACAATCAAAACGCGTTCTTCTTTTCTACTCGCTACGAAACAACCACAAGCACGAGCTTTGTGCCCTTCAGATAAGGCCGCTAGACATACCTCCAAGCAGGTATAGTCTGTAGAAGGAGCCGTGACAAGAGCAGGAGTTCTTGTGTTACTTTTTTTTGTTGCTGGGGTGCGCGCGGGAAATTGGTAGACGCGTCAACGGTATCAATTCTCAAGGCCGTGTTTCTTTGCTATTGGGATTGTAAACTCTGTGGCCCCTGAACTGCTATATTTTTGATATTTATCTGTTTATTCACTGGAGGCTTTTTCTTCTGTTTCCGAAGAAAGCCTCGTGGAGGAAAGTTACTTAACTTTGGAGTTGCTGTTATCTTCAAGACATATAAATACTTTCCCCAAGTTTTTGTGCCATCTATCTTACTTTTTTTTTCTTACTGGAAACAAGAACTTATTCAGTCATGTCTACAATAAATGGAAGTCCCTCTTCTACTCCGAGGTCAAAACTTACTCCTCTACCGGTATCATCATCGACGAATTCTCGTCGCGTGTCGAAACGATTGGCAGAGCAAACTAACGTGAAGCAGCATGCTTCTCGAAGGACCGCTCAAGGTATAGAGAACACAGACCCTGTTGGTCCGGATAATGCTAGCTCCGCGCCTGTGGGTGGACTGAAACGATCAGTTGGGTTGTTTAACTTGGAACAGGCTTCAAGAGGAGGTACGCCTAGTGAAGAGGATTTTAGAGGTAGAGTTCAATTGCATGTACAACATACTAGTAGTGCTACTACTGAAGAAGTGCCATTAAAACGGCCATATCCAGGCTCAAATGAAGACTTGACTAATCCTAGATTGCATATATCAGATTATCCGCATACTTTTTATAATGGCGTTGAAATGCAACGGCAAGACTCGGTTAATGAGAAGGTATTTACTGGAGCACAAACAACATCTCCGGAGAGGACAAGTTTTTTTGATGGTGCTAATCATTTTTCATTATCATATGGCAGGAATCATAGCATGAGTTCAAAGATGTATTCACCTTCACCATCTCCTTCTAGACCGGGACATCAAAGTTTACCTTATAAAAATTCCGGGTTTTCCCAATCTTCTCCAAAAATGACTAAGCCCAAGCCCAAATTTAATACTTCAGTTGCATTAGAAGTTGGTAAGAGTGATGATAAAACACCAGACTATAAGTTCGTTAAGCCTCTACAAACAGCCTTTATGAGCACTGGGTTACTATCTAAACGAAATAGAATGAATAGTGGCAAAGTGGGTAGTACAAGTTTGGTGCAGAATTCTGGTAATGATTTGACTGGAGAGGGGAATTTTTCAACTCATAGTGCTCCACCTGATACACCTTGTAAGAGACCTATAAATATCATGTCATCTACTCCGATAGCTGGTGGAAATATAAAGCAGGATAATCAACGACAACAGTTAGGGTTAAGGAACAGTTTATTACGGTTCAGTTTTGGTGACAATGATAATAATACGGGCGCAGTTATGTATGAAGCTCCAGATACACCTACGAAGGAACATTCTGATACAGCATTTCCTATACCTGCAAATACTTCTATGAAAAGTCCGGCGCTACATGCTAACAGACAAGTTTCTGATGCTAGTACAGTAACGCTAGGGAAATTGAGTTCTCGACCAGGATCGCCTAACTCTTCAATGAATTCAAATATGTCATTTATTCGAGTAGCTACTACTAATCAAGCAGCTATAACTGCTAATCGTCAAGATACTTTGGAACAAGATGATACAAGCCAAATGCGACGGTTATCAATATCCCGGTGGGTAGGTGATAGTAGTAGTGAGCACACTTCCTCTTCACCTCGTACGCCTGATTTAATCAATAATGGAGAAGAACCACAGCTAGCATTGTCTTTAGGTAATGGTGATCAAAACTCATTTTCTGATGCGATATTAGCAGCTCAAGAAGATTCAAATGATGATTCCAGTCGAGGTGAACCGCCAAGAACGCCTGCAAAGGGTTTATTAAACATTGGTAATGAGTTCAAAACATTTGGATTGAATGATTCAAATTATAGTTTCCCGGAAGTGCATAGAACTGGGTTATCTTATACATCATCCACGGCGGGAATAGATACTAGTTTTGGCAATAATACGTCGGTTACCAATATGACATCAACAACACAAGCAATGGCTCCAGGGTTAGTAACTCCTTTTTATAACCATTCCATGCAATCATCTGATGTGGCAGTTTATTCTGATCCTATATTAATTGATAGGTTTGAGAAAGTTAGTGTTATAGGCAGAGGAGAATTCTCGGTGGTTTATTCAGTTACTGAACGATCATCTCCATCTTTTCATATGAGGGATTCACCTGGTGGTAGTCCTAATGTTTATGCAGTCAAACGAACCAAGTATCCATTTTTAGGTCCTAAGGCACGTCAACGAAGACTTGAGGAAGTGGAAATTTTACGTGCATTATGTACCAGTCGTGAAGGTGATGATGGTGAAGGTCGCGAACATATTGTGAATATGATAGATACATGGGAAGCTAGTGGCCATTTGTATATTATGACTGAATACTGTGAGAATGGTAGTCTTGATGTTTTTTTAAGTGAACGAGGTAATATATCAAGATTAGATGAATGGCGAGTATGGAAAATTTTAGTTGAAATCACTTTAGGATTACAGCATGTACATGATTCAGGGTTTCTACATTTAGATATTAAACCTGCGAATATTTTGATAACTTTTGAAGGTACATTAAAAATCGGTGATTTCGGTATGGCAACTAAATTCCCTGCACCTATGGGGATTGAACGTGAAGGTGACCGAGAATATATTGCACCTGAAATATTGTCCAACCAACGATATGGTAAAGAAGCTGATATTTTCTCATTGGGTATAATGATGCTAGAAATAGCTGCTAACATTGTTTTGCCTGAAAATGGAGTCCATTGGCAAAAGTTAAGATCAGGAGATCTTACAGATGCAGGTAGATTGAGTTCGGGAGATTTGAGTGCTGATAATCATGATACAAGTTTAGGATCATCTGATTTAGGTGGTGATGATATAATTGGTAGTGGTGCTTCACCTCCTCAACCTCCTACAACTGGTAGTGGATCTTCTCAAGGAAGTATTCTTCAGAGTAGTCAACAACAACTACAAGCTAGAAGACGACGATATGAACCAGTTATACCTCCATGGGCGCCTAAATTTATGGTAGATAATTCGGCAGCATTGGATAACATTGTTAAATGGATGCTAGACCCTGAACCAAAGAAGCGGCCAACTGTTGCTGATATATTAGATACGTTTGAAGTTAGTTGGGTAGAAAGTCATAGACGAGCTGGAGCAGTGATTTATGAAGGTGATTTCGGTCCTGATACTGGATTAAGTGTTGATGATAATGGCGCCAATCAAATGCTTCAAGATGATGAAGATATCCCTGATTGGCGAAGAGAAATGTAAATTTATAATGATAATGATATTTATCCCATAGAATTTGATTCTTTTCACTCATAGTCTAGATTAATGTCGGAGATACTACCTCGCATATAATGGATCTATTCACATTTCATTCTATGAAGATGTATATTTTTTTATTTCCTACGCATCAGGCCGACTGCTGGTCTTTAACAAATTTGAAACCAATGTAATTTAGATTAAAAATTTCTTCTATTTTGAGTCGACGTCGTTGGTATATCGGGCCCGGGACGTCCTGAGTGCGGACTGTTAGACGAAAGCTTCTGACTGATTTCAGCGATTTCAGGGGTGTTCAGCCGTATTGTCACATATAACGTTAATGTTTTGTTTGCACACAAAGAAGTTTCAATACGCATGGCATGCCACCTCGATTTAAAATCCACGTTTATAATTAACCTAACATGTTAGATCTTAAGCTTGGAAGCTTTAATTATTCAATAAACAATCCATCATTAATACCGGAACAGCCAGGCTCAATTTTCCGTCAGCATCTTTGGAACATAGTGCCAAGTTCTGAGTTTGTTACTGCTTGATAAGTGTATCCGGAAGCTTTCTTTGTATTTCAAGTGAATATAGACTCCCATACGTGTGGGATCCGGAGCTCCGAGGGTTGTTGTCAGAAGGTTTTTTTTGGCCAAAAAGAAAACAATGGGTCGAACAGAATATGCTGATGCTATATTGCCATCTTACCCTCCTCTCAAAGCTGTGGATACTATTCGAGAACGATTAAACCGGGGTAAGCTGTTAAACGATGAAATAGCCGATTGGTTACGAGACCGAGCACGAATTGAACAAACGTATGCTCATGAATTACAAAAACATGTTCAAAAGGCGCCATTGAATCTTGATCATTTGGGAACTTTTGCACCGGTCTGGAAAGAAATTGTTGGGTTGACAAAGGAGCATGGTAAATCTGTTAATGGATTTGCTTCTAAACTTTCCAAGGACATTGAATCTCAAATTAGAAATTTTACAACTCAATCACGATCATGGGGTGAAGCTCGTACTTTGCATGATGGGCTGTATCAATTAGCCAAGCATTTAGATGAAAGTGAGTCCAGTTATACAAAGATGCATAGGCGTAAAGGTAGTACTGGTGGTAGTAAAACTGAGCAAGCTCAAATTCAATTAGCTGAGACAAGAAGTCAGTGGGAAAGCCAAGCTCCTTCTGCTTTTGAACAGTTTGAACAAGTAGATGAAAGTCGATTGGTGTTTTTACAAGGTGCTTTGACAAGATTGTTGACATTACAAGTAGATGTTTCTGATAGTCAAGTTAAGCAATGTGAAAAAACCTTGCAAACGGTTTTGAATTTTGATCCTCTTGAGGATATAAGATCTTTTGCTGCGCAACTCTTAGTTGGTGCCCCATCTGCTGCTGAAGCCGATCCGGTTAGGTCTGGTACTACTGATTCTGTTGGTGATTTATCACAAACTTCGACTAATGATGACAGTATCTACAGTACACCTCATCGGAGCACTCAAACATCACGATCCTATAGTACAGTATCAAATGGAGACGTGCCATTGAATACTGGCAAATCAAAACTGCGATCAAAAGTGGGATCGATATTTCGGGGAAGGAAGAAGAATAATAAGCATGAGGATGACCGTCATCATTCTGGATTACAAGAAATTAGAGAGTCTGAATCAGCAAGTATTACTAGTAGTGTTAGTGAATCAGTGAACAGTCGACCTACTAGATCTTCTACTAATGAGAGTCCCTCTGGTGGTAACGTGCCATTAAGGTATAAAAATAGTTTCACTGAGGGGAAGAGTTACCAGAAGCCCTTACAACCTCAGCCAGCAAGTACTGAACGTTCGAAACCTGCTCCCCCGCCATCAAGAAGAGCGACTCAGCAGCACCATCCGGAGAATATTTTTGATGAAAATAATCCGGCTACTGAACGTGAAGATGATGAAGATCAAGATCAAACCAATGGTAATAATGGGGTTGTTAGAGTAGATATTCGTGATAATACTATCCCTGAGGATGAAGTTCCAGCTGATTCTGTTAATGTTTCATCGGTGTTATCACATCCAACGGTATCTAATCGTCGTTTGAGAGGAAGAAGAGATGTTCAATCAAGATTGTTTACTGATATTGAAGCATCCGATTTGGATTTCTCACAGCCGCCATTGCCTGAACAACCTGCTTCTTCATCGTCTTCACCGCCACAGCAGTTCATGTCTCAACTACAAAATTTTGGTACAGCTAGTAGTAGTCCGCTTGGTCAAACTATATCCGAAGAAGCACCTTTGGCTACTTTACAACGAAATCCTGATTTGCAGCAGCAGCAGCAGCACCAGCAGCAGCACCAACAGCCCACCATTTCTGAACGCCGACCAACTGAGCCTGAGCTTGGTCATGCCGAAGTTACGCCAACTCAGTCGACTAACCCTGATCAGTTAGCACCTGAGCAAGTTCAATCAAACTCAGGTGTGGCAGTAGGCCAGTCTTCATCGACTTTGACATCTGTGTATCCGTCAACTGTTGGTTCATCTAATCCTATTTTGAGTCATAATGATGTCAGATCGCTATATTCGCTTCAGTCAACTGTCTCATTGAAGCCCATTGCAAAATTCCCTGAGTTCCCTGGTGTATCAGGATTGGCTGGCAGTATATTGGAAACAGTTGGTGTTATAGTTACTGATGGGATAATATCGCAATCAACTGTTTCCGGTGAAGTGCTTTTATCTTACAGCGGATCTGAACCATCCATTGATCTATCAATCAATGGGGACTTAGAACGAGTAGCTACTAATCCAGCTTATGCGCGAGAAAACGGCAGCTATTATACTATTGAAACCCATCGTATATCCAACGTTCCATCTTCAGTTGCAGCAGCATCTGGAGCAATCATTGCTAAGTACTCTTTGAATCCCGCTGGTGCTATTACAAGAATACCGCTAACTGTTACACCTATATGGCGGATACAAGAGGGTAAGTCCATGTTAATGGTTGCATTGAAAGTTAGCGATTCATGGGCTGCTAATAATTTGCTGTTAGACGAATTGATTGTTAGTGTACCTGTTGTAGGGTCACCCAATGGTAAGGCTATTTCTGCTCAGGCTAAACCGAATGCAGTATTCAATACTCAGCGACAGCGATTGACTTGGAAATTGGATAGTTCCAATCAAGAATTCTTGGAATTTACTAAAGGCGAAGAAAAGAAGTTGCTTGTTCAGTTCAACAGCGAGGGTAAAGTGAAAGAAGGTCCTACTGGTATCGAAGTAAAGTTCAGATTTGCTCCGGTCAACAGTGTTGCGCCTGGATTGGATGTTACGTGGAAGCCTAGTTCTACTGATAATTGGTCGGATGTGAGTTATGGTTGGGCCTTGGTTACGGGTAAGTACGTTGCCAAATGTGAAACTAATACAACTCAATTGTGATACGATATATAATAATAATATAATAATAATTTAGTTATATATGAAGTCTTCTTATTGTTCCATGTGTTTATTTGCTTCTTTTGGACGACTCGGTTATTGGTCTTGAAGTAACTGTAGTTGTGCTTGTGGTTGCCTGCTCTGGTTGTTGAATCAGCCGTTTGTAATGTGAGGGCGACACAGTTTGAGCAATTGCTTTTGAAGTTGCCAGAGAAGTCACAGGTCGTACTCTAGGTATTCGTACATGCATTGTAATAAATATGAAAGCTTAGAGAGAGTAAAAAGTTTGAGAAAATGTTCAGAAGTAAGAAACTGGAAGAAGAGGGGTTACAAGGACTATTTATATCTTAAAGTGGCTTGTTGACGTTTTCGTTGGGGGATCTGCTTTACGTTTAGCCGAATGTGGGGTCACAATTTATCGATGAGTCTTTAACCGATAACGATAACGCCCTCAGTAGCTGCATGCATGATTTAGTCACACTGTACGTACAGTGGGCCGCTTTACCGGGAGTTTTTCGTAAACCATTGACATGTCATTCAGACATCACTCTCCAATTGCCCAACCGGTCCATTTTCGTTGATTAAATGATTGCTATAAACTTCCAACAACAAATAGTCACGTGAGTATGCAAAGACAAGGTACTAATAACAGCATTATAACCTATAAGCTTCCTATGACCCGACATAATGACTAAATCCTAATGGACTAAAGGATGGAACGGGATCGTTTTTTATGAAACAATGACTGAAATGCAATTAATTAAATTATAAACAGATACATGCTAACTCTATTAAGCTCTGACTCTTTCACGTTCTTGTTCGTATTCAATTTCAACTCTCGGACGTTTCTTCGGACCCTCTGGTTGTTTTCTTTTAGATTTACCCTTGCCTCCTTCGTCTTCACTGCCACTATCGTCCTCGCTGTCGCTTTCCTCGCTCTCGCTGCTGTCGCTCTCGCTGGGCTGGTGCTTGTCTTCATCACTGTCTGCTAGCCATCTCTCCAGCTCCTCCATTTCAACCATATCATCTTCATCATCCTCGACAAACTCGACTTCACCGACATCAGAGTAGTCTTCTTCGTCTTCCTCTTCATATTCTTCCTCATCCTCCTCTTCTTCCTCCTTTTCTTGCTCCTTTTCACCTTCCTCCTCCTCAACGGTGTTCATAACTTTTTGGAAAATCTTTTCATCAACATTCAATGGAGCGTCACCATACGCACCACTCTTCAATCTATCGAGCAGTTCCTTTTCAATCGCCTTCTCAAGTTTAGCTGCAACCAATGCCTTTCTTTCCCTCACCTTCTCTCGTCTCTTTACTTTATTCGACTTGGTAGCATAATGCCGTTCTTCTTCACGCATAACATACCGTCGTTCCCTCAACATTACCTGTGTCAATCGTGTCAACCGTTGCTTACACTTATGCTTAAGAAACCCTGGCCAATATATTAAGCGCTCGTCTATCTGTTCTAACGCACGACTATACTGTTTAGATAATTTGATCCGCTCCCATAGTTTGGCAGGAGTATGTGCTCGTTCGGCTGTTTTCATGTACAGGTATAGCCGGCCATTTATATTGCGCACAGTGGCATATCTTGAGTTTGCTAATGGACATGAACTTCTATTACACAGACCCGAAACCTATAATTAGTAAAGTTCAAGCTGGGTAAGAGTGTTTCGTAAAATTGTAACTTACATTATATTCATTTCGACAGAAATTTTGGGTGGGTCCTTTTATTTTAAATGAACAAAACTGATGGCCAATGATTTGCCATACAACCTGTTTGTTAGTTTGATTCTTACAACTCTGCTGGAAAGGATTCTACTTACGTCGTCTGACATTTTTGATTCTGTGGTTTCAGTAAATAAAAATAAATAAAAAAAAAATTTGTAGATCTACTGAAATATTTTTCACGATCGCGATGATCAGTTGAAACGTTTATATGATAAACTTTTGATCGATCGACGATAGAATACACTCATCTTTATTCGTCAGCCGTGCGCCCCTTCGAACTTCAAACGTTTACGCGGTATAACCGGGTACTCCCATGGCCAGGGCCGGCCTAGTTTGAGATTTAGATATACCAAGTTTTGGGCAAGAATTAAAAAGAGGTCTGAATCAAACAGGTGGGGAGTAAAATGTCAGAAAGGGAAAAGGCGCGTAACAAACGATTTATGGGTAACTTATTGCAAAATCTTGGACGGGCCAGTAAGCAAAATGAATTGATGGTTGCCAAACTGCAATCCCGTCAAAGGATTGAGTCTAGAGTAGAAAAGAAAACTAGGCAAATTTATAGTAATGCACCCAGGCGAGCTCAAAATGATGACTTTGATTATCTACTAACTGAAACTTCTCCTGGGATTGTTTACTTACCTGCTAAATTGACTGAATATGATAGAGAACGGCTAGCTAAACGTCAACAAATGAGAGATTTGCAGTATTTATCTACCACAACTGAACCTTCTTTAGTTTATTTACCCAAAGTACTTACGATGGAACAGCAAAAGATCATTGACAACAAGGTTCATTAAGGTATATCTATATTACTAAAACATGTATCCATCTCTTCGGCTGTCAGTGATTGGATATACAAGCATTTGGCTAATAATTCCTTACTTTGGCTGAATTTGTAATTTTTTGACCATTCAATGCATTGCATCAACGATTTAACTATCGAAGCTGCTGTACGTGCTTTGTCAAAGTTAATTAGTTGTTCTTCGACTGGCCTGGGTCGACCAGTTGTTGGTGTTGTGGTTGTTTCTTCAACAAATGTTGGTAACTCCCCATTGAATGTAAGGTCAGACAAATATAACCCTATAAAGGGGATACAGCCAATATCAGGATTGATAGAGTTGAGACTGTCACGAAGTTTGTAGAAATTTCGTGTAGGTACTATCAACGCTTCCAATTCTGCCAACAATCTCTTATCATCTTCAGGAACTTTAGCCCAAGTAAATGGTAATTTACCGGGATTTACTGGTAATGACACCAATGCCAAAACGATTTGCATCATTGTTGAATAGTTCTGAAGGTATTTGGCATGATAAGCAATATGTATAAATCGACTAATAGTTTGTACACGCTCACTGAGCGATTTAGTCATTATAATTTCACTTTTAACCCAATTAACCATTAAATTGAATCTTGCAATTGATACTTCTACTCCTCTCATGTTTTTTGATACCAATAATCCAAGCCAACTTTGAGTAGGTTGTATTTCCCTATTCCAACTAAGTTCCATTAAATCCTTCCAATCAACTTCTGCAAGTGCATCCTTCTCAATAAGTGTTAATTGTTCACAGATAGACTCCGAGCTATAATTGAGAATAAATGGGGTATGAGTATGCATGAAATTTTGTACCTTATTCCCTTGCTTGATGTCAATATCATTCCCTTGCTCCAACGGATCATTCTTTTTGAATATCTTAGATCGAGCTGCTTCACGTATCGACTTGAACGATACCTTTGACCTTAACGACCTTGTCGATAGCCTATGTCGTAACGTTCGGTTATCGGGTGATTCAGGGATAGGTGGTGGCTGCAAATGTGAATAATCAATTTGATCTTCATGTACTGGCGGCTCCTCAGGGCTCTTAACACTAGGATTATCAAATCCATCTGGGATGTTCAATTGTGCAAGATTAGCCTTGGATTCAAATGCAGCGCGATACAAGTTTGAATTATGTGAAGAGGTATTCAGTTGAAGCGCTATACCAACTGACATGTCTCTTGATAATGACTCATCTTGTTGTTGTTGCTGTTCCTGTTCTTGTTGTTCCTGTTGTTGCTGCAAATCTTGTTCTTCAGATCTATCCTTTGTAGTGATAATGGTATCTACACTACTATCACTTTTAATCGCTGCAATTGACTTGACTAATATATCTCGTTTATCACTCAGTTGACGTGATGTCCGTGGAGGTGTATCAGGTAAAGTTGGAGGCGGTGGTATTGGCTTAGTTTTCCTCACATATTTACCTTCAAGTTTATCAAGCGTGGCCTGTAAGATATCTTCATCAGGTGGTTCATTCTGTAATCTTTCCTTGGCAGCATTTAGCATTTTATTAAATTCTTCATGATCCCAGTCATACATTTGGTCCCTATTTGCATGGTTATGTTGAGTAGTTTCTGTACTTATATATGAACTACCAGTGTCAACCGATGATCTCGACATATCCTTATCGTAGTCTTCCAAACGGCTGCTAGAACTCATAAATAATGACTCGTCGTCCTCTTCTTCTGAGCTTCCACTTGAATCACTTTCATCATCTGTTAGATTACCAAAAGATGCAACTTCTTGGCCATATGCCGAAACAGGGTTAACCATTTCCCTTAAATTATCATGATTCTGTAACCGCCTTAATCGACCATTATCTCCAGTTATTGTCGAACTTCGCTTTCTTGGAGATGAATTAACAACAGAGTTTGCTCTATCACTGTCATGTAACTCCGAATCGTAAGTCTCATATGTATAAACCGATGCCCTAATATTACGGTCCTCTGTAATATCTTCACTTATGTTTTCACTAAAATCGCCAGTTTCTTCAATATCTGCACTTTCCTCCGTAGAATCTTCGACCAATTCAGACTCTAAAGGTAAGGAATCTTCTGAAGAAGTATTTGCTAATTGGTCAGTAATCCTTAAACTATCGATCATTGAAACCCTATTCACGTCACTAGAGGCACTAGATGATCTATCTCTTGGTCGTACTCTTGGTATAAAAATGTGATCAGTATCACTTTCCATTTTAGAGTCTTCTTCCTCGGTTGTATTATTAGAATATATCATACTGCCCGTTCGTGGCTTCTTTGTAGGTGATTCATCAGGTAAATTGATGCTACGTTCTCTTAGTGTGTGTGTTTCTGGTTCTTCCTCCTGGGAACGTAGAATCTGATCTAACTCCTCAATTACTCTTGCACTCAAAATATCAATTCTTGATACTTGATTCTGAGGACGTTTGGCTCTTATATCCATAATATCCATTACCCTACTCATGAATTTTGAGCCTTTTCTATTTGGATTCTGATCCCATGAATTGAATATCCGTTCAAGATAATCACTAGGATGATGGTTTTCTTTATCTACATGTTTCCTTAGATTCTTAACAGATTTCAGTTTCTTTAAGGGAGTTCTCGGCTTTATGTTGGGTACTTCTACATCCCCTGACAATGTTAATCCTCCTTTTATTAATGACCCTACTGCATTAGTTAAATTAGACAGTTCATCGTTTCCAGATGGCACATTTTCACTCAAAATCGGTTTAATTGGTCCTTTATAAAAGGATAATACGGTGTGCCTTCTTTTATTAGTACTATCTCCAACGACTGCACTTCCAAATGGACCTCCCGGAAAAATAGGCAATGTTACATCAAAATTCTCAGAGTCAGCTGATCCTAAATCCCAATACATGCAGCATGCTTTTAACCATGACTTTTTGATCTGATGAAATAACCGCGTTATATATGCATCACTTTGAACATACTCCCAATTATACAGTAAGTTGATCTTGCTACTAAATTCCAACCGTAAATGGAATGAAGGTACAAAATCGTCAGGAAAAAAATTTAAAATCCAATGACGAATAACTACAAAAGTTCTAGTACAAACATCTCTTCCAACTTCAGGTCGTGTTAAACTTCCCTTCATCCTATGATTATAGTCTATTGCCCAAGAAAATCGAGTCAAAAGAAGTTGTAATAGAGTCTCCGTTGTCATAAATGCCCTGTAAGCCAAGAAGAAGTCCGACATGAAATTATAATCTAGAATGTCATGGCTAGTCATTTCAACGATCAGTCGAGGAGCTATGCCAGATGCCAGTATTTCTCTCTCATTGGTTGGTGTCTTTGGTTTATACCTGACATATTTTGGATCATTCCGTTTGGGATAAAATGAGATATCATCATAAATAGACGGATGATACCGTGGATACAACACCGGTAACATCACTTGTTGTTGGTTGGTATTGTATGTCGGTGGTAGTTTGAAAATGGGCGGTGGTGTCGAAGTAGCTGTAGAGCTACTTGATCCAGGTGATCCTGAATTTTCTAGCCGTTCACCAGTACCATCCATTGTGTGTAACTGGGTGGGTCCAATATAAGCGAACACTCGTGTCAACCTGCAAGTTAGTAAAAACAAAGTTTAGCAAACAACTAATGTTCTCGCGTAAACATACCTTTGAGTTTGACGCAAACAATTAGCTTAGCGAAGCTAAGTGACTAGGTGCCTGTAACTGCTAAATATATATCTTCTGACAGTTCTGTGGATTCCCAAGAAGTAACGGTGCAGTATAATGAACTGATATATTGGTGGGTGAAATTCTCAGGCGTGGGCCCTGTTGTTTCAAAACAACAACCACTGTTGAGGCACTCGTCTCCAAAAGTTTCCGGGAATAACTGGAGAAGAAAGTGGTTCACCCAGCAATTGGGGGTACAAAACAAAATATATAGCACAACCGGTGCTTGAGGATACTCTTAGCTGGTAAGGTTTTTTTTTTTGGTCAACGTCAACGTTGTAGAGTTTTGCTAACGTTAATCAATTTTTGTGTACACACAAATGCAATTGTAAGCTTAAAAGTGTCTCGTATTATGCAGTACCGCTACCTGCAGCTATGCGATATGTAAGCAGGAAAAAAACGCGTCAATCGATTAACTCAAAAAAATATGATCAAAAATGTGACGCGTTCAATACGCGTAATTATAAGCGCTAGCCCTTAAGATATAATAATATTGATAGCAATGATAGGGCTTCTTTACTGTTAGTATACTAAACCCCTACTACGGAACTATGTCTGGTTGCTTAAAAATTGCTATGAGCCGCCATGATGAGCATAAACATCGTTCAGGAAAGTTGGTACGTTAAGTCGGTGGGTCAGTTTTACCGTTATTATATTTTTACTACCAGCTATCCATTATAAGCTTAGTTTTACCTATCGCATGTCTAAAAGGAAACATAAAACTCTGTTATATTCGTGAATTCCGACCGCTGATTGTAAAATCATGTACCGGTCGGTACATTCCCGAGAGCGGCCCAGGCTCCCCTAAGCTTGACCTTGATCAAGATTTCCCTGGAATGTTGGACCAAAAATAAAAAAAAAAAAATAAACTCTACCAAGGTGGGCCCTTTCAGGGAGCACTTGCCTGATTCGCTGTAGCTAAAGTGATGCCAAAAACGAGGTGACCCGTTCAAGGAAATCCTTAATCGCTACCTCAGGATTAGGACTTAAGGGCCCAATCACTGCGTGGTCGGCAGATTTAACCAATCCACTGAACTGACTCCAATATTTCGGGTCGGTGTTCCGTTTAAACTTTTCAACTAGATCCTTCTTCACCTCAAGATCCTTACTCGCGTACTGGTCATTCTCACCAAACGCTACTAATAAGGGAACGGAAACTTTACCGAATGTTTTCTTGAAATCATCATCATTCAAGTCGGTTGAAAAAAAATCCTCACCACCACGCACTTCTTGTAAAGAAACCCATCTCTCTGCAGTTATAGGAGCGCCAAAAAACTCCTCTGAATATATTGGAGGCAAAACGTGATTGGCCCTGCCATTCTTAACCCATTCTTTGGCGAAATCTAACCGCTCTTTCCATAATTCTTCTCCATTATAGTTAACGTAGGCATCGCGGTCGGAAACTGGCGCTTGGAGGATTGCTCCAGTGACCTTGGGCCGTTCCCCAAGATCGTTGTCGTCTCCGGGATATTGTTGGGTCAAGTAATAGATTA
Organism: Groenewaldozyma tartarivorans; assembly: GCA_030574255.1. Classification (NCBI taxonomy): domain Eukaryota; kingdom Fungi; phylum Ascomycota; class Dipodascomycetes; order Dipodascales; family Trichomonascaceae; genus Groenewaldozyma; species Groenewaldozyma tartarivorans. The sequence goes on along the minus strand of JAJMEQ010000040.1, from coordinate 42,092 downwards.
TATCCTGTGTACCTGTTGAGTGTCCTAATAATACAATCTTCTTCTTGCCGATTGATACAAGGTGTTTTACAAGTGCAGCTATTTCTTGCGCATCCCGTGCTATTGATCCAGTGCCCCAACCTCTGTATGATGATGAAGTAAGAATTCCAACAAGTCCCCATGAATTGTTACCAAGCGCTTCTTTCAATGGTGCTATATAGCGGATGTCTGTTAGACCGTTACCCAAGCCCCCTATCAGCAAAACCACGTCATCAAAGGTTTTTCCATTGATGATATGCTCAGCAGCAACTAGTTTGTCCTTGTATTCATGTAGCAATACCTCCGTCATTCTGAAGAAGTAAATATTACGGTCTTGAGCGCCCTCCAGCAGGTAATTAATTTCAGTGCCTTATATACAAGCTTATAAGCTTCTAGATTAATCGATATCGAGGGTTTGATATTTCGATATCGATATATATCGCAGTGAGATTGCAATTACTTGTTGAGCTCATTTTCGAACATAACGATATATTTGGGTAACCACATATACGTGCATAGGATATAGCGTTATACGTGCGCGCGATATAACATATATATGTTTTAGGCCTAACGCCTTTTCGGGCATATTATCTGCATGCATGATAAGCACCGGTGCCTAAAGCTGTGAATTCCAAAATCAAATCTTGGTTGGAATATTCATGAATGCCACTTAGAATTACCACTATTACTGTTAAAGCGTGTGAATATATCGACGAGGCTATGCTAGCTCATAAAGTACTGTAACTGCAATATTGATTAATCGATTTCGGCATATTGAGCAATTGCAAAAGAAACATATAGGCCAATGTATTAATGATTAATCTATCTTTAGAAAACACCCAGTGACAGTATGGTGCCCCACGATTTCAATTTGCGCTTGTCGATTGGCCTTGCATTGTTATATTAGGCTTATATCCAATGTCGGAATAGATCTAGGCGTTGCTGTTATTTTCGCTAATATATGGGATGGCTATTTACTCCGCAAGGCGCAAAATGACTACCGATAGTGTAGTTCGAGAATTCATGGTACTTGAACCTTAAAGTGAAGAAGCAATAATATTCTTCAATGCTCTAAGTGCCTATAAAGGAAGAGAATTTTTCTCTAGAATTCGAGAAATGCGTTGTGGCGTATAGCATGCCAGCTGAAATGCCGTCATCTAGTGCCCAGACAGGTGCTACTAATGTGGGTTTACCGAAAATCCAATGGACCCCAGAAATGGATGATTTCTTGATTGATCGAGCTATATTTTACTCTTATGGTCCTTTATCCAATGTATGTCCGCTCATAAGGGATGACATACTTGCCGAGTTTCAATTGTATGAACATGAAGATGTATTGACAACCTTTGTTTGTTATAGTCGGATAATTACAATACTAGCAATTAACGGGGTTCATTTTCTTGGAAATGTCCCGGAGAGTCTCAATGACATCTTTGCAACTATTGATCGGAACAAAGACAAGCTAGATTTGCTAAAGGATCTTCGTTGATGTTACAGGTTATTTGACTTTAGTGAGACTTTTGAAAAAATGTCAAATCCTTGAATGGTGGTGCATTGAGAGACTCAGCCACACCTCCTTTATTCTATATGAACTGAGAAGCAATTATGTGGACTCTATGATGCCCTAGGAGTGTATGAAAGAATGCAGGAGAATTCAGAAAGATTGTTGTCTAATAACATCCTGGGTGCGTTGTATTTTAAGTGTAACTAAGTTGGTTTTTTTTGCTGACTGATTCTTCTCGCGAGCCCTTTCTTTAAATGAAAGTATATGAAACTTCTGCTTATTCTTCTATAGCTGTTGTATCTGTGAGTTCTAGGTGTCGCCGCGCTATAAGGCGTGGTCAGGCTGACTATCGCAGAAGGTGATCTGGTTTATCTAAATTGCAATACTGGGCATCCTGATTTAGCACAAACCTAGAGTAAGATATAACTCTTACGAATAATGATGTTATGTTTCTGTGTAATTCTAAAGGCTTCTCGTCAAAATAGTGATGAAGTGATTTTTATCATTTGTATAGGTTCAAAGCAAAAGGCTGCCACATATAATTTAAATGACCACTCATACTGCATAAAAATCCACAATCATCAATAAGATGTAAGTAAATTCGCTGAAGTTACATCATGTAGTTGGTCTTATATTATTTGTGTACATGGTGATAAGCATCCATAGTATATTTTTGTCTAATGTTTTTCAAGTTCATTACAAATTCGTTTGGTAAATCGGCTTATTGCCTATTTGGGTTAAAGTTTTTACGCCGAGATAGCCGATTAATCGGGTCTACCGCGATACGCGAGCTCGAGTATATCGATTGAAATTTACTGTTCTACTCTATGCTTTCTTAACCAAAATGGACATATACGCTCAATTTGATGTTCTAATTGGAAATTGGCAAGTGAGATAGTAGGAGTTTTGGTTTTGCTTAAAAACCTCCAGGTGACTTTTAGGCTCAGTAGGTCAGAGGCCAGAAGTCTGTGAGGTCTGTGCGGAATCGGACTGAGCTCACTTGTTCTATAGCCCAAATTATCAACTCTCTTAAATATTGCTGTGCTCTATGTAGTGCAACCGAAGTCTTGGGTATTTTATCGAAGTATTATACCGTTTTTGATAGAACTTCACGAAGTTCACGTAGTTTCGCGGTAGAAAACAACTACTAGTAGTTTCTCATATAAATGCTTGTTGCTGTAGCAACAAATGTTTAACGGACCTAATATCCTAGATTTGGCAATAACAAGCACTATACTCCAATAATTCTTTTGGAGTTTTGCTCAGCTGTGAGTTATATTATAAGGCATCCATTTTCTAGTTTCGAGGAAGTTCAAAGCGTGATATTGAAGCAGTTAATTCAATAATTAAATTTGAAAATTTTTTGTCGCTTTAAATTGAAAGACGAGTTGAGATCGTATAGTTTTAAACCCAGTTTTTATTCATTTCTGAATTTTCATATTTTTTTTTAAAATGATATAACTTTTGATTGTACAAATATAGAAACTCAATAAAGCTATGCATACTGAAATATACTACCATAAACATACCAGTGGCAAGAAAAACACTAAATGCCATACAAATATTTCGAGATATCGTGCAAATGAATGTTACTGCCTAGCTAGACTATTACAAAATGTGGGGAGACATCGATCACAGAATCACACTGATTATCACACTGTTTCACACCGATCTTGCACTTTAACGTAGCCGTACATTAGGTGTTAATAACATTATGTTATAGGTTCGCTAAATTAACACGTACGTATACGTATTTGTACAGCGCCATAAATTAGTGTGCAATCGAAATATTTATAAAGACCTATAACGTTAACGTTAACCGGCTTAAACCAGGCAGGCCAGCCAGCTGGTCCATGGAGTATACGTATAAATTGCAACAAGCCATAAAGTTACGGTATACCATATCGCCGGCGAATAGATTATTATCATCACCCGCTCAGTGATAGCTACAAACAGACATTGGAGCGTATACTTATAGATACGAACATGTCTAACCAATCAGGGATCACCGGTAAGCCTGGATAGATCGCTTGTTGAAATTGCTTTACTAATGATTAGTATCAAACGATCTCCACGAGAAATTCAGAGAATTCCTAAGCGAAGGTCATCGAGCTATCATTTTGTCCATTGAGAAGGAGAAATGCGAGCCTGACACCATTATACCCAATCAATCCACGTATACTGACGATTTTCAGCAAGTAGCCAAACAATTGAAGCCTAACGAGGCACGATACGTTGTATATCGTCACAGCGATAAGAACGATTTCAGAGAAGATGAGTATGTTTTCATCGCCTTCGTACCCAACGAAGCCACCGTTCGAAGCAAAATGCTTTACTCATCGAGTGCGAACACTATCCATAAAGAACTTGGTGGTTCAGAACGATTTACTTCTGTTTTGTTCTGGACCGATTTGGATGACGTCAGCAGTAAAGGTTGGCATGAGCATGTTGCACATTTGAATGCTAAAAACCCGTTAACTGAAGAAGAACAGTCATTACAGCATGTCGCCGAGACAGAGACTGAACGGTTACTTGGCACCAATGCCGGCAAAAGCCATCTGGGAGGTAGTGGCATTAAACTCAATATTCAACCAGAAGCGCACGATGCGCTGAAAAAGCTTAACGAGTCGGATGATTCTCAAGCGGTTTCATTAAAGATTGATATGAAAGATGAAAGTGTTCAATTGGACAAAACACAGGCGTTGACTAGTGCTGATGATTTGATCCATTTCATTGACTCTAATAATCCTCAGTATACTGTATTCAAATTTAAACACAATCACGAGGGTAAACCAGCTGAAGCTATCGTTTTCATCTACACATGCCCGTCAGGATCAAGGATCAAAGAACGTATGGTGTACGCTTCAAATAGAGAATCATTGGTAAATGCTGCTAAAAATATACTGGACATTGCACACGTCTTGGAAGCCTCAGATGGATCAGAGTTTTCTCAAAAGCACCTGATTTCAGAACTATACCCTGAGACAGAGCAAAAGAGTACAGTGAAGAGTCTTTCTTCAAGTGCAAAGTTTGCTCGGCCAAAGAGGCCAGGGAAACATTAGCAGAGCTTGTAACAGCACTCCAAGATAGCATATGTAATCTAATGTATGATACTATGATATACCATTTAGTCGAACTTAGCATATTCTATAACTAGAACATAATTTGTGGGGGATCTTTTCTTTTAAAATGGATGATCCTGGGTTTAGCTTAATGCTTACCCCGGATTTTGAGACTCTTAAATATTTACTGGCGCTTATACACTTGTTTATTGCGATCGCCAAATGTAAAAAACGTTTTAGATTTGGACAAACAAAACTTCCGGAATCACGTGCGCACAGCGTTAAACCTATAAATCTGATATCGTGTTGCAATTGATATATATGTGGAATGCGAGCATCTAGCGAAAAGACATGGCTTGGGGGAATGCCAATGCCGTTAAAAATCTAACAAAAAGTCTTGAAGCCTTGGGTCACGTGCTAAATTGAGTCATTGGCTATGCAAGTATCAAAAATTGTGCGTTTAAGCGGTAGAAACTAAGTTATCATTCTTTATGCACGAAAATGACTTCCCCGGATTAACGGGACCAGTGAAAAACGCCATATTTAAACGCTGACCTTCGCCCCGAATAATTCTTCTCTCCCATTTCCCACTCAGAGCATTCTCTAAGACCGAATAATTCACACACAATGGGAGAAAAGAAGAAGAGCAGTAACGCAGCAGTAGATCTGCTGGCAGGTGGCATTGCAGGCATGATGGAAGCAGTGTGTTGTCACCCGCTAGATACAATCAAAGTGCGGATGCAGTTACAGCGGAAACAGAGCGGCGTCAAGCCACGAGGGTTCTTTGCAACCGGTGCACGTATAGTTCAAAAGGAAACTCCTATGGGACTGTATAAAGGGTTAGGCGCCGTCATTGTTGGTATCACTCCTAAAATGGCAATACGATTCTCATCATACGAATACTTCAAGCGCCAACTTACCCCTGAAAACAAGCCCATTTCAACTTTAGGGACGTTCACTGCTGGGGTTGGTGCAGGGTTGACTGAAGCAGTATTAGTCGTTAATCCTACTGAGGTCATCAAAATTAGGTTACAAGCTCAGCATCATTCATTGGCTGATGCAACTGATACTCCTAAATATCGAAACGCATTGCATTGTCTGTACACCGTTGTTAGGGAAGAAGGAGTTGGTGCAATCTATCGTGGAGTAGTACTGACAGCTGCTCGTCAAGCTACCAATCAAGGTGTCAACTTTACTGTTTACTCTTCACTCAAGGCAAAATTACAAGAATACCACGGAGATAATATACCGTTGCCCTCATGGCAAACTTCACTGATTGGTCTTATTTCTGGTGCATTGGGTCCACTGTCGAATGCTCCTTTGGATACCATCAAAACAAGAATGCAACGAGAATCTGGCGCATCAACCGAATCAGGGTTACAACGATTTAATAGAATAGCCTCCCAGTTGGTTAAACAAGAAGGAATAGGTGCATTGTATAAAGGTATAACCCCAAGAGTAATGAGAGTAGCTCCCGGTCAAGCAGTAACATTTACTGTATATGAGAAGGCAAGGACCTTCTTAGAAGGACTGCCAGTTTTCGAACCGAGTCTGTAAAAGTAATTTCCACAAAATAAATATAATAAAATTCAAAGCAATATAAATCATCGTCTATAAATAAATGGAGCGCATTAAGCTAATTCATGAAGATGCAGTGGATTCCCAGGGATCCATATGGATGTCAATAGTTTCAAGTTCTTTAGCAACATGGTCATGAACAATAGCACGCCATGTTGACCCCCAAAATGGAACATTGGGTGCACGTCTATTATTAACCTTACCATCACTTATCACTTGATAAATGGCCCGACTGGCTCGTTGATTGACTGAAGTGTACTGAATCTTATCAATCCGTCCCGACCGGTACAACGGCCGTAGTATACCTCTAACCATGGATTGAACTTGTTCCTTCGACCGTAAGTCCAATGATGATGTGGGAGATGCAGGAGATCCCGAAGGTGACAACATTGTTGGCTGTGATGGCGGTAATGACAAAACAGGCGGTGGTGATACAGCTGGTGAGAGGGATGGCGAACTAGGGGACGACGCAGACCCTCGTGCTCTTTTAGGATTTGGTGATGACGGAGGTGACATTTGTCTTCTCATGGGCACAAAGGGTGATGATAATGACCGCCGTGACACTACAGCGTGTGAGTCTGAAGCATTCCGTATACTGTTCAACAGACTTTGACATATAGTAGGTTCACTTGACTGACCAGTTTCGCCAATTGACTGACTTGTTAATGCAGTATTACTGGCACCAGAAGATATATTTGATCTTCTTGACGGTCGTTTATAAGTTCGTGGAGGAGACCGTGGAGGAGACCGAAGAGGAGATCTTGGAGGAGACCTGGGTATGTCTCTAGTATTTGTTTCCCTTGAATCATTAACATCATTATTAACATCATTATTAGCATCTTCATTCATGGCACATTCGAGCATTTCCCATGCTAAGACCTCTGAAGGTGACATGACATTCCAAGACCCCGTTGATTCCTGGCTGGAACCTGAAACCCTAGATATCGGTTCCGCTCGAGGAATTCGAGACAAACGCGGCCTTGGTCTAGGCTGCAGTAATCTATAATCACGGCTCCAATTCGAATCAGAATCAGAAATATCACCGGAATCATCAAAATCAATTAAATGCAAAGCTGGGCGTTGAAGCCGTCTAGGCCGGGTCCTTCGTTGAAGAACCGGATAGTATCCCATTGAAATATCTAAAGATTCCATACCAGTAGTATCTGGCCACACTGCATCCAATGGCAAATCGGAACTGTATACAGGGTAAGTGCTAACTGTTGCACCCCCAACAGTTCTAACCAAATCAACCTTGCTGAATCGTGTTCGACATGTAGGACACGTAGGACACCGATTGGTTCGCTGAACCCATGCAGTTATACATGAGTTGTGGTAATAATGGTTACAAGAAGAGATATGAGCTATCAATCCATTATCCTCTTGTGGTACACTGTCTAAAGGGTCCAGACATATATTGCATTCCGTACAAACAGACTGAGGTGGATGATTACCAATACATGGAGGGGTGTCAGCTGTTGTCGGCGTCACGCCGGACGCTTGACAACCCAAGTCATCGTTTGAACAAGTCTGCATTTGTTTACCTCGCTTGCCATGAAAATTTCAGCTTGAAAATACGGTCAATGGCTATAAAGAGCTCCAGACGTCTGGTAAGGTTATACAGAGAATTCGAAGCCAAAGCCTTAAAAGCTTTAGGGGCAAATTACATGCATGTTAAATCTCTACTTTCCTTAATCGATCATTTACGTCAGCATGCCACAGTTGATTAGTAATTACATAAACGGTTCCTGCCACAACCAAATACTACGAATCCTGGTATAACCTATCATTGTATTTTGAGCATCTATGCATTAATTACGATTTCAACATGAACCTTACCCGCACTGGTACAATAATGGAATGTTATTGTGTTTATTAATGAATATATAATAGATATATCTTATTCAAATGATTCAAAAGCAAAAACAGATTCGTATTTGAACTTTTTCTATCGAATCATTTCACTTTTGAGGGGTCATTTCATTTTTTTTCGTAAGACAATGCCAGTTGTATGTACTTTTTTATGCCTCAGCAAGTTCTCTCAAACGTCTGATAGTAGATCTGACGGTGGTAGCAGCAGGAGTAGCCAAAGTGTAAGCACCGCCGGCAATAGTCTTGTGACAGGCCTTGCAATCCCAGATACCAGTGGAGTGTCTTTTTATGGTAGTCTTTCCACAGAAACTGCAGTCATATCTAGCATGGGCTTGTTGTTCAAGCTTACGACATTGTCTTCGCAAGGATGAACCATATCTAACACCGTATTTACCGGTAATTCCAACCTTCTTAGTTCTTTTAGTCCTGAAATCTTAGTTAGCAACTGTTTTAAATATGATGACGGTTCCAGTCCTCCAAAGTCCAATAGTCCAATAGTCCAATAGTACAATTGTTCTATATCCGACACCATGACTAGACAAGTATTTCGTCGTTTTGGCCACTTACATTTTATCTGTTTGAAACTCTCAATCCTGGTTTAAAATTTCAAGAAAGTTGTTCTGTGAGTCGCTGAGAACAAATAAGTTAAAGATGCACTTTGGTGGTCACCGATCGAGAAACATAAATTTAGGGTTTGTGACTGCGATGCCTACTAAACAGGAAGCTGTTATTTTTAGGGCTTCAGGGGTTTGCATATGCACGGCTGAACATCGTTTGTCGTTTTAATTTTAGCAATATAGTGCCACTTCAATACCACCGAATATATATAATAATTATATATTGTAATATATAATATATTGATTCTCTTTTATATCATACACTGACCCTTACTTGTATTCAGTATTAGAAATTTCCATTTGCAAGACCTTTGTGGGCGTTAGTAATTGGGGTGGGAATCCATGTGTTTTTAGCCCGTTATTTCTCGAAGCCTTCTTGACCATCGCGCGTATACGGTATAACTTTTTCTTAAGCTCAGAAACCACGAACTTTACTAAACACATCATCAAATACACTGATAACCGCGAGAATCCGTTGGGCTATTGCAAATTTACAGCCATTCAACATTTTCTATGCCACTCGGTATATCGATAATTGTATAAAGACCGAACATCACTAATCTCATTGACTGTTACACGTTTTGGTAAGTTTTTTCTGTCTTGAGGTCAAGCGCGCCTCGTTGAGGGGCGCATACGCTATATTTTGTTAGTTTTAAACATTTCTCGCTAACCAAACTGGTATAGGAATTTTTAAAGTTCTTGTAACGCTGAGATAAACTGCATACACTAAAGTCTCCTTCTATAAGTTGCATTTCGAAAGGAGTTGTAAATTTCATTGTTTGGTTAAATGTCTGGCTCGGACTTCAATCTAATTGACCATCCATCCATTGACCAGAATATCAATACTCAAGGGTCAAACGGTAGACGGCAGAATGACAATAGAGGCAGTGACAATAACCCCTTTGGGAACAATTTGAATGACCCATATGGCAACAATGATGATGACGATGATGACCTACCTATCCATGATACTAGGTTTGACCCCTTTGGTAATGATAGACTCGCTGCTCCTTCGGTGGGACCTTACTCTCAGCATGCAAGTATTGTACCTGTCGACTCGCAAGATTTTTTTGATAGTGGGATAGGTGTTGATGGAGGGGTTACGCGTTTCACTAACGCAGGGGGCGGAGGCGGCGGCACGATGATAGATGATCAAGATTTTTTAGAACCACCTTCAATATCTGGTGGTAATGTTGGTATTGGATACGGCAGGAGTAATAGTGGTAATGTTGTTCCTGTGAAAAAAGGTAGAATATCTGGATTATATTCGAACTTGAAATCTAAATTGGGCCTGGAGCATGATTATAGCGAAATGGATTTGCCATTAACCGAACATGGGTCAAGTTCTGGGAGACAAGATATTGACCAAGATGATTCAAGTAAAGACTCGCTACCTGATTATGATATACGGAAATTATGGTACAAAATAACAGGTAAGAAACCTGTTGATCCTTCTACTTTGGGACCTAGAATTGTTGAAATAAATAATCCAGCTGCTCATAATACCTATGGATATGTTGGTAATCACATTAGTACTACCAAGTATAATATTGCAACATTCATTCCGAAATTCTTATTTGAACAGTTTTCGAAGTATGCTAATTTGTTTTTCTTATGTACAGCTGCTATTCAACAGGTACCAAATGTTTCTCCTACTAATAGGTATACCACAATTGGTACACTTTTGGTGGTACTATTAGTTTCAGCAGTCAAAGAACTGATTGAAGATTTTAAGAGGCATAATGCGGATAAAGAGTTGAACAACTCCAAAGTCAAAGTATTGAACCCACGTACTGCTGAGTTTGAAGAACAACGATGGATTAAAGTCAAAGTAGGAAATATTGTGAGAGTCAATTCGGAAGAACCATTTCCTTCAGATTTGGTACTATTATCCTCTTCTGAACCAGAGGGACTGTGCTATATTGAAACGGCCAATCTTGACGGAGAAACCAATCTTAAAATCAAACAAGCACGAGTTGAAACTAGTGGCTTAGTTTCTCCTCAAGAATTAGCACATTTTTCTGGAAGAATTTTATCGGAACAACCCAATAGTAGTTTATATACTTATGATGCTACTATCGAGTTGCCAAATGGTACAAAGGCTCCATTATCACCAGATCAATTATTATTACGAGGTGCTACTTTAAGAAATACACCATGGATACACGGTGTAGTTGCATATACTGGACATGAAACAAAACTTATGAGAAATGCTACCGCAGCACCAATTAAACGGACAGCTGTTGAACGAATGATCAATCTACAGATTTTGTTTCTGTTTTCTATTCTATTGATACTAGCAATTATTTCTAGTATGGGAAATGTTATCAAAATCAAACAATGGACCAATAAAATGTTTTACCTTCAACTTGAAGGTACTAATCTGGTTAAGCAATTTTTTGCTGATTTGTTGACTTATTGGGTTTTGTATTCAAATTTGGTTCCAATTTCATTGTTTGTTACAGTAGAAATTATCAAATTTTATCAAGCATTATTAATTAGTTCTGATTTGGACATGTATTATAAAGAAACCGATACCCCAACGATTTGTCGGACTTCAAGTTTAGTCGAAGAATTAGGTCAAATCCAATATATTTTCTCAGATAAGACTGGTACTTTAACTCGAAATATAATGGAATTTAAATCATGCTCAATCGCAGGTCGAAGTTATGCCAAAGAAATTACTGAAGATATGAAAATGGCTGCTAGTGATGGGTCAGGAGTAGTTTATTATGATTTCAATCAATTACGTGAGGATATGTCTGACGATCAGATTGGCCCAGTGATTCAAGAATTTTTTACTTTACTTTCATCTTGTCATACAGTTATACCTGAGGTAAAGGATGATGGTACTATCAAATATCAAGCTGCATCACCTGATGAGGGAGCATTAGTGGAAGGAGCTGCTGGAGTTGGGTTCAAATTTGTTATTAGACGACCCAAATCTATCACTATTGATATTAGAGGCCAAGATTATGAATATGAATTATTAAATATCTGTGAATTCAATTCAACAAGAAAACGAATGTCAGCAATTTTCCGATGTCCTGATGGTAAAATTCGGTTATATTGTAAAGGTGCTGATACAGTTATTCTTGAACGGTTGGCTCCGGAAAATCCCTTTGTCAATGAAACAATGATTCATTTGGAAGAATTTGCCAGTGAGGGGTTACGTACATTATGTTTGGCAATGAGAGTTATTGAAGATGATGAATATCAACAGTGGAATCAAATGTTTGAAGAAGCTGCTACCAGTATGACTAACCGGTCAGAAAAACTAGACAAGTGTGCTGACTTAATTGAACGTGATTTATTCTTACTTGGTGCTACTGCTATTGAAGATAAATTACAGGATGGAGTGCCGGAAACTATACATACCTTACAAGATGCAGGAATTAAAATTTGGGTTTTAACTGGCGACCGACAAGAAACAGCTATAAATATTGGAATGAGTTGTAAATTATTAAGTGAAGATATGAATTTATTAATCATAAATGAACATTCGTTTGATGAAGTTCATGCAAATATTAAAAGCAAGCTTACTGCTATTAGGGGTAATCAAATAACTGCTTCTGAAATGGATACTCTTGCATTGATCATTGATGGTAAATCGTTAGGGTTTGCATTGGAAAAATTAGCAGAAAAGGATTTCTTAGATCTAGCAGTAATGTGTAAAGCAGTTATATGCTGTCGAGTATCACCTTTGCAAAAGGCATTGGTCGTTAAATTGGTCAAACGTCACTTAAAGGCTTTACTATTAGCCATTGGAGATGGTGCTAATGACGTTAGTATGATTCAAGCAGCTCATGTTGGAGTTGGTATAAGCGGATTGGAAGGAATGCAAGCAGCTAGATCTGCCGATGTTTCTATTGGACAATTCAAATATTTGAGGAAATTATTGTTAGTGCATGGGTCATGGAGTTATCAACGGTTAAGTCGAGCAATTCTTTATTCATTCTATAAAAATATTGCATTATACATGACTCAATTTTGGTATGTTTTCCAAAATGGATTTTCTGGAGAATCAATTTATGAATCATGGACAATTACTTTTTACAATGTGTTTTGTACAGTCTTGCCACCATTTATCTTGGGTATATTTGATCAATTCATATCAGCAAGATTGCTTGACCGATATCCTCAATTATATCAACTTGGCCAACGCGGAGCATTTTTAAATGTTCGACATTTCTGGGAATGGGTCATTAATGGATTTTATCACTCTATCATTCTTTATGTTGGCAGCATATACGCGTACAGGTATGGACAAGTTCTTTCTAACGATGGAATGATTGCTGATCATTGGACTTGGGGTGTGGCCGCATTTACTGCATGTGTAGTTACTGCACTGGGTAAGGCAGCATTAGTGACCAATATGTGGAACAAATATACAATGATAGCTATTCCCGGATCATTAGCATTCTGGATTGGAGTCTTCCCAGCTTATGCTACTGTTGCACCAATGATAAATGTTAGTGATGAGTATCGAGGAGTTTTACCTCATTTATACCCATCTGTTGTATTCTGGGCCACTATTATTGTATTGCCATGTTTATGTTTAATACGAGATGTTGCTTGGAAGTATTACAAGCGGATGTATCACCCTGAACCATATCATTATGTTCAAGAAATTCAAAAATATAATATCGCGGATTATCGACCAAGAATGGAACAATTTCAAAAAGCTATCAGGAAAGTACGTCAAGTACAACGTATGCGTAAACAACGAGGATTTGCATTTAGCCAAGCAGATGAAAATGGTGCACAAGCACGATTGGTACGTGCTTACGACACTACACAATCAAGAGGTCAATATGGAGAAATGCCTCCAAGTCAATATGGAGCATAAGTGAATCAATATGAACCCAGTCCATATGACTATTAATAGTATTTTCATTTTTTTTTTTTTATTTTTTTTTTATTTTTTTTTATATTTTGTTTTCTTCTCAGGTGCATTAACATATAAATTATTGTTATATATCAAGATCAGCATGCTTAAATCTACGAGTTCCACCTGCACCAGCGTAATCACCAACAATCTGACCATTACCTCTTAGTTGGTATTGGTAAGTTGACAATCCTTCAAGGCCAACTGGTCCTCGTGCATGAATTTTGTTTGTTGAAATGCCAACTTCAGTACCAAAGCCGAATCTGAACCCATCAGCAAATCTAGTAGAACAATTCCAAAATACATCAGCCGAATCAACACCCTTAAGGAATTTGTTAGCCACTGATTCAGTATTAGTAATTATAGCATCAGTATGGTGTGACCCATTTTCATTAATAATTTCAATTGCATGACCAAGATCATTTGATACTTGGACAGCCAATGTTAAAGAAAGAAATTCCTTTGAGAAATCTTGTTCAGATGCTGGTTTAATTAGCGGGCTATCCAAAACTGGTGCCAATTCATTTAGAGCTTTCTGTATTTCTTCACTGACTTTCAATTTGACGCCTGCATCCAACAAGGCTTCTAACACAGGTTTAAGAACCGTTGGTAAAGCTTTTCTTGAAATCACCAACTGTTCCACTGCATTACAACCAGCAGGATAATTGATTTTTGAATCAACAACAATCTTTGAAGCCATTTCAGGATCAGCATCGTCGTGCAGGTAAATAAAACATATACCATCTGCATGTCCTAAAACTGGGATCCTAGTATTTGATTTAATATTTCGTACAAGCTCATTACTACCTCTTGGAATTACTAGATCAATGTACTTATCTTGACGTAGCAATTCACCAACCTGGTCACGAGTATTCACAAGTTGTAATGCGCCTTGAGGAATATTAGTACGTGATAATGCATTATTAATACTTTTAGCCATAGCAGTAAAAGTATTTAAAGATTCTTTACCGCCTTTCAATATAGCGGCATTACCAGATTTCAAAGCTAACGCTGAGATATTTGCAATAACTTCTGGTCTTGATTCAAAAATGATCAGCAAAACACCGACAGGACAACTGACTCTATAAAGGTTCAAATTATCGTCCAACTGTTTGGCAAGGGTGACTTTACCAATAGGATCATCTAATGCCGCTACATCTAAGATCCCTTGCAACATTGATTCATACTTATCGCCCTTGGAAAGATCCAGTCTCCGTATCAGTGACTCAGGCAGCTCAGACTTCTCAGCCAGCTCAAGGTCAAGCTTGTTTGCCGCGATTATCTCGTCCCTACTGTCCCGTAAATAATCATGAATAATTTTTAATACCGATGTTCTAGAATCGTTTGAGAGAGTTTTCAGTACATTGGCCGATTTCCTCGCAGCTTTTGCTATTTCTTCCGCCATTTTTGGATATATCTTGGAAGACAGTCCAGATATAAATTGTGGCAAACAAATCCTTCAAAAAAATGCGAATTTTAGGAAATGAATGGAAAATTTGGTCAACTGGGTTGAGCTTTGCAATTGAGTCAAACGCAAACGGCCCGTGGCTACTAGCTAGAGTACTAGCTATGTTAGTGGTAGTTGACGTCAACAGGTAGTCGGTTAAGTAACGTTATGGTCACGATCGATCGATCTACGCTAGCGCTAGCATGCGCATTAACGTTAAACGTTTACAATTCTAACGGTTAACGTTAACGTTAAACAGTTAACGTTAGGCGTTATAACAGCACTATGATAATTGCTGGGTAGCATTAATATTAACGCATTGACAGATAGGTACGATATTGTAATTGCAGTACTATGATGACATATCGAATGGTAACAGGATGATTACTCTTCGAATTCACAGGACATACGTATACTACGCATCTATTAATCATATCTAGTTATAACTACCCTACTGAAATCGACGACATTCTGTTACGTAGTAGCTAGAAACACGTACCGTACGTACGTATAACCTCGTAGTGCACTACCATAGTTATACTGCGGACGCAGGCATAGTTATAACCGGTTACCTTTATATACGCTAGCTAGCTAGCCATTGCCAAATTACCGGATTTGGATATATGGCACCAGCTTTTTTGTAAGCGAATAATCATTGTGAACAATGAGCCAATCCAATGATGCAAGATCACAGAGAGGTGCTAGCAATATGACGAGTGCCGACTGGACTTTGCATCTGTTGTCGGTATTGAAGTCCAAAAATGCCAATGGCGCGGGAGGATCTGAAGCAAGTCGCAATGATGTGGATATTCATACTATAAAACAATACTTGTACAGCATAAACGTCAATGAACTGAAGCGATGCAAAAAACCGTTTCGCCAGCTTTTACGGTTATTGAAGGATAGGTTTGAATCGTATGCTCCAGTGATTCTTGATGGGTTGGAACATACAAGAATCCAATTGGATACAGAAAATTCCAAAAGATTGAAACTAACAATGATCCATTCCGCTGTACTTGAATGGTCATTTATTGCCAATAATTATCAATTGGCCAAGAAGTTATTAGAACAGAATTATCTTTCACTTGATTATTCGTTTGGTTCCAAATTAGATGTTATTCGATATCATATTTTTGCGGGCATATTATTTATTAAATGGTACAAATATACTACTGCATTCGAGTATCTTAGTGTTGCTTTAGCTATAAGTGGAAGAAGTAACTATTCAGAGGAATCGATTTCATTAGTTCAGGAGGGTGAGCGATTGTGGGGTATCTGTTCATTGATTGTAGCACCGAATACTCAGTTTGCCAGATTAAGTCAATACTCACCACAGCTGCGTGAGAGGAAAGAATCAGGTTCAGGATGGTATTATCGGTTTGTTCAAAGTGCCAGTCAGAAGAAATTTGAAAACTTGGATCAGATTGTAGCTGAGGAAAAGGGAATACCTGAGGAATTGTTACGATATTGCATATCAATATTAAGAAGTGATACTGTGAATAAGCTAGGATACTATTTTCTATCAGTTAATTTGTCTGATAAAGGTGTATTTGAAAATAATGTATTACCCCGAGGATTTGCGAAGAATAATGAAGAGTTAATTAAAATAATTTATGAATTAAAACTTGATGGTTTGTTACCATATACAAGGCTACAAGTTGAACCTAAGGGGATTATTTTATATTTTGATAACGAAGAAGAAATAAAAAACTCCACGCAAAGCTTGAAGAATAGAAAAGAACTAATGAATTATATTGAGGATTGTATATTTTTCACCCAGAAGCTTGAAACCCAAAATAAAGCCTTGGCACAACTTGGAAATAAAAAGAAACGAGTCACTTCTACTACTGCAACCGGTATGGGACACCCTGGTTCTGACATTGGTAATACTGGGATGGCTGGTTGGGATATGACACAATTTCATGGGATGGTAATTGACGGAGGAGGGATGTCAACTCCATTGCAAGAACCAACCAATGGTGACTCGGAGGCTATGGATCTTGATGAACTTGAGCCTAGTCAAGAAAACAGAGAAGTATACGACGACGGCGACGACGGCGACGACGACGACGACGAAGAAGAAGAAGAAGAAGAAGAAGAAGAAGAAGATGAAGATGATGACGATGACGATGACGATGATAGTGATGGAGAAAAAGCTGAAGAAGGCGATGATGATGATGACTATGGAGAGGAATATTATGAAAGCTCGGGAGATGAATCTGGAGGAGTCTCAAGAGGAGATGATATGAGTGTTATGAGCGAGTTCAGCGAGCATCTTCAAGGTGATGAAGAAGAGGAAAATGGCGACGATAAATTTCAAGTAGAAGAAGATATGCATAGTATTTACAAGTAGATAGTTTCCTTTATAAATAATTAATTATCCGTTTGCCTTTCGGATCTTACTGTATGATGTTCACTAGAGTTAGTAGATTGTGCTAATGGCATGTTAGCATCATCTGGCAACCCCAGATTTTCCCATGAATCTTGCTCCATTAATCCAGTATCCATTCGACATTTCAAATAAGTTTTAGCTAATGCCCTACATCCAGGAGCATTTGTACCTTTAGTTTCTTTCAAGCATTTGAGATAATTCGTCATTATAGATGAGCATTCATGATCATGGTCCAAAGGAAAAGAGCCTCTTTGAGGTGGTGTCGGTCGCCATGTCGACATAACTGTCCCCGGCGCTGATGCTGCTGACATCCTGGCCTTGTTCAATTCCTACTATGAAATTTCAGAGTGACTTTATAATGCTTTTTTTATAGAATATTTCGAACTCAAGTAATAAGTAAGACTACCGTGTAATAGGCACCTGTCTGTTATAGCTTATATACGTACATCCGCATTTAGGCACCAGTTAACGTTGGCTGTCCCTCCGATAGATCGACTGATCATGAACGTTCGCGTACATGTGCTGGCCCAGTACTAACAGCTAATGCTACAGTTGTTATAATAAATGAGTGCTAAGCTGGCGATATCGATAACGTTATAATATCATCGACATTTCCTAATCCGTGCAGGTCCATAGACGCTACCGTGCAAGATATAGGGGTACTAGCAAAGCTCATCCCAAACCCACCCATTTAAGAATTTCGTTCTTGAAAAATGGAGGCAGATACTATTGTCGAGTCAGCTAACAGTGGTGGCACCAGTAACGGAGATTCGGTAGTTCTGTCGTTGAAGCCAGGCCCAGATGAAGACGAAAATAAGGAAAATGGATCGGCCAAGATCCAAGATGGGACTAGTCGGCCAGTGAGTGGTTCTGCTACTTCTAATGGTGGGAATTCAGCTTCTGTAGGAACAGGAACGCTAGGATCTCCATTAGCTATGGCATCAATGACTTGGAAGGAATATGCAGCTGAGCTGATACGGCAGGACCGTTACAATTATCAACAACAAGCAAGACGGCTTAGCATCAATAATAAAAATAACAACACTACAGGAGCCAGTAGTGCCGCTAATGAGGAAGAAGAAGAGGAGGAAAATGCATTTCCCAAAATCAAGACTTGGGATAAAATGAACCTTACAAGTACAAGTATATTGTCATCTAAACTTGATTATCGAATATGTACGAAATGTAAACGACCAGTGTTAACTACTCGCATTGAAAAACATTTACAATTACATGACCTTGATGAGGAACGGGAGAGAAGGAAGAATATGCCAATGAGTGAGAGAGAGATTGAAGATGAGAAGCCTTCAACTTCCAAACATGGTAAAGATGCAGATACTGCTAAGAAGAAATTAGGATCACCATCTGCAAAGAAACGCAAAATTCATGAGAAGCATAAAGATAAAACTAAGGCACAGTCGAAAAACAAAGGACCAGTTGATGTTGAGAAACAATGCGGCGTTCCATTACCTAATGGTGGGTTGTGTGCCAGATCACTTACTTGTAAAACTCATTCAATGGGCGCAAAAAGAGCAGTGGTTGGTCGGTCAGCGCCTTATGATGTACTATTGGCGAATTATCAAAAGAAAAACCAAGTTAAGATGGCTTCATTAAGTACCGCACAGCAATTAGCTGATGAAAATGAACTATATGGCGGAGCTTCAATTAATCCCGAAGAAGAAGTTATGCAAGTATTGGATGGAGTTCATAAATCTGCACCTATACCACTGGCAAGACCAGTATACTTGCCTACAAGGTTAAAGACACATTTCTTTAGAATGAGGGAAATGTTTGCTAGTAGCTTACTGCCTCAAGTTGTCCAGACTGGTTCTGCAGCTGCTAGTGGCATTGGTGGAATATTTGGACGTGCCAATGCATTTAGTCCCGACCAACCAGATCAGTTACATTTCATCCGTCCACCATCATTACAAAGAGCAGCGTACATATCCCAGATAAAACGTCAGCAACTGTTACGGCAGCAACAGCTATTGCAACAACAGCAACAACAGCAACAACAGCAACAGCAGCAACAGCAACAACAGGCACAAGTTCAGGACAAGAAGTAAGGATCATTTAAATACATGAATAGATTACACCAAATATTAAAATTATCATACCAGCTAAGATGAACCAATCACCAGATGACCGTATCCTATTAGAGCTGACAGCTTTAGTGACAGCAGAGTCAAATTCTTCTGCCATCTTCGTATCACTAAACTCCTTTAGAACTCTATCTCTACCGCTCTGGCCTATCTTTTCGTATTCAGAAGTAGACATGCTTAGAACCTTATCGATAACATCCGACCATTCGGAGGTTTCAGGGTTACGATTCCATCCAGTAACACCTTCAACAACCGTTTCTAGTGGTCCACCATTATTGCACGCCAATACAGGCGTGCGCCATAGCATCGCTTCCAAGGGAACAATTCCAAAATGCTCATTAGAAGGAGTATATAGAAGAAGTCTTGCTTGTTGTAATATAGTATTTTTAATAACCGAGGGCACAGATGGACAAAATATTATATCGGCATTGAGATCAATTGAATTGTAATCAGTAATAGTAGAATATTCACCAGCATATTCTTGTAATTCTTTTAAATATTCAACATTTTCATTCACCCTACTATCATATCCACCAGCAATAAATAGCTTAGTATTCTCGCGATTACCAGATCTTTTGAATGCATCAATCGCTAACTGAATATTCTTTTTCCGTTCAAACCGGTTAATGGACACAATAACTTTATAAGGCTCCAATTTCTGTGCCAATCCTGTATCAACTTCAGAAATCTTGGTATCTACACAGGGATAAATAACTTGTGGGAACTTCCCCTTTAAAGTCTGTAAATAAACTTGACGAGTGAATTTGGAATTCACAACTATAACGTCTGCAAATGCTGTTGACCATGCTTCAAATTTATCAAATGGAATACGGTAAAGTTTCTTTATCAAGCTTGTCCTCAGGGCCAATAACTGATCAGGAAAATGGCAATAAAAAAGAATCCGGCTATTAGGTTCAAAGTACCACAAAAAGGGTACACATGCTGATAATTGGTCAACGATATATACATCGGCCCTTTCACTGCTTGATAGAAGCTGCAACACTAAATGAAGTTGACGCAATATAGCAAAAAGTATAGAAAATCTGCCGAGGAAATTTGGTGGGAAAATGGTATTACCCAAGACTTTGACTTTCAATTCATCATTTTTGACCTCATCAAAGCTATGATTTTTATCACAATGGGAAGTGTATATTATGACATCATGGCCCTTTTTCTGTAGCCCTACTGCTGCATCTACCACTAACCGTTCGGCACCTCCAATCCCTAAATCCGGATGAATAAATGCAATTTTCATTTTGAGTACACGCAACGCGTGAATGACGTGTTATAGCTATAGCCTATAGCATATGTATATAACTTTTAATTTTTGAAATTTCATTAGGATTACCCGGAAGCCCGATGATCACCAATTTCAACTGGCACGTGATCATACATTATATTCTCCATTGAACATGATTCACAATTAGACGGCACAAGTTAAGACAACTACGTACGCTCCTCTGTTTCATATATAAGGTAGTAAGTAAATTATTACAGGTCTAATATGTATATATAGCGTGAATAAATAATCAGTGTTTCAATCTAAGTGTCGCCAAGATATCGCCGAATAACTCTTTGATACCAAACTGTTCCGTGGAGTAGTGTGATTGTCCGACTTGCAAAAGCTCCTTGATAGGCACTTTCTCAGGCTCCGGAACATTCAGCTTTGGTGTGTCAGGATCACCTAACAAGAATTTTCTCAAGGCTTCCTGTACTCTAAAATCATCTACTTCGAAACACCTTTTAAATTCCTCTTCCGAGATTAAATACCCCTTCCTTGAAGGAAACGGCGCTTGTATGTTATAACTTCTAATCTTACTATTCAGATCAGTCACCAAACCTCCATAAAATGACAAGTACTTCTCTGTCCATTTTGCCTGTAGCATTTTTAAATCGACATACTGTTTCCAATCAGAGACCAAGTCTACCGGTATGCTACGGGTTTGGAACTGTATACCAATCTCACTTACTAGATGCCGTAACCAGTCATTACTAATCGTCTCTCTGAATTTATCAATCTGCGAAATCACCTTCGTTTGCGCTTCAACCCAAGGAGGAACTATTCCTTGCCGTTGTATCATCCTATTCATATAGTATTCAGTAGTACTGATATATGGCGACTGGTAATGATGATCTCGCTCAAGTTTCTTGCCTCTAGGCAGATTATCAAACTGTCCTCTAGCATACGCATCTTCTATTCTTCTAGATGCAATAGACCCGATATCAGCACCTGCACCCGCTACCAGCATAAAATGTCTCCCTTTAGTCGAAGATTCTTCTTCAGCTTTACCAAACTTGTAATCCAGCGAGTTTTCACGAGCGTTTGATAACCGCTTCGACCGCTCCGACAAGTCAGACGAACCACTTCTTTGCTTCTTAAGCGGCTTATACACATCATTGAGCATTCTTAGACTTGCGTCATACACAGACTCTGTTCCCGTCCATGGCTCGGCCATTGCAATGTCTCTACTCTGCTTAGGGGCAAATGTTGGCATCTTAGATATACCAATCTCTCTTTGGTATTTTTGCTTGAACGCACTATCTTCTAATTTGCTCAGTATAGCATCTATATCCGGCGTTGGCTTCTTAGATGCCAACCATATGCGTGTTCTGTTCATGGTTCATTATGCTAGAACTTGCTAATAATACTTCGGGGTAATGGCGTCGACTATTCCTGACTTTTGGCGCTTCTTGCATACAGATAGATTTAATATTAATATTAATATTTGCTTGCAATTGGATCTCAGCAGTCACGTGCTGATTAGTCAAGTACCATGATCGGACTTAAGCGCTTAAGCTTATCCTCGGCTAATAGCGGCTAATCTCCTTATCAGTTATTTATAATGATGATGATGATGAATAAATAAAAATAAAAAAAAATACACCTCGGGGTAGATTGATAGAATATAGAATATATGATTTTTCGAGCCAAAGTAGATAATAACAGTCAAGTCAATATTATAGGTCTACAAAAAGTGGCGACTAACCAAAGCAGTAAAATTCCAATAGCTTTTATATATATGCTCTGAGTCAGATACATTAAAACAATAGTGCAATTCCAAGTAAAGGTTTAATAGCAGGAGTAGTACTGGAGTACAATAAGTTACCTTATAAAACATTTCACAAAGCAAGTGCATAGTATGTTTTAGAAAAAAGCTAGCTGAAAACAAAGAATTTAGTAGGTCCTGAAGAATTTTGAAGGCCTTAACTCGCATGCAACCTACCACCCTACCATTACCGTGTCACTACCCAGCTTTCTCATTCTTATCACTAAACCCTATAGTCTATAGAGCACGCACGACTTACATTTTACCAAGACCGTCTGGCTGCAATAGCATTACCACTGACAAATGCATTATCAGGCATATTGCCTGCTTACTAGTAACGAAAGTTAACTACCAGTGGATTACTAATGAGTTACCAGCATATTACCAGATAATTACAATTGCTAGCTTAACCATTTTCCAACTAAGTTATTACCAGCTGCAGTTCACTACCTTTCTGCCACCTTTCAAGTAAATTCATACATCATTATTTTAGCTTATAACCCTTATCTATTATTCATCCTACCTATTTCTCTCACTAGCCCTCGTTACCATATTATAATTATCACACCCCTATCAAGCTTGATTACCATATTATAATTATCACACCCCTATCAAGCTTGATTATAGGTAATTCACCTGGGCTGGCGACTTTAAGTATCCGTTAGCCAAGGGCTTTAAAAGGGATTCTCTCACTATAGCTTGCTAGCAGAGTACTTGAGCTGACCAGGTTATGTAGTATGTTTCCCAATAAAAGAGTATGCTTCCGAACCGTGAAAAAAGAGCCGAGATCGCAGATTCGATAAGTGCAAAAAAGCAGTTACAAACGCGATCCTGCTAACGTCATCAAATCAGGCATTCATAAGTTGACAACGTGCTACAGTACCCTATGAGAAGCCTACCCTATGTTCCACATCCTGCAATATCGGACGTGGACAGTATCATATTAATAGCTGTGAGCTCGAGTCGACGTAGGTTTTGATCTGATCATGCATGATTATGATAGGCTTAGGCCCGAGATCTTTGAACAAATATGCCAATATTGCAATTGACAACTTAAAATTTCAGTGCATGTCACTAATCAAGCGCACCAACCGGTGACCAAATTACTTATGAACCACGCAAGACGGTGGCGCCCTTCAGTTATCTCGTCATGCTCCCGGTGTTGCACGCGTACTTATTCAGTTGATAGCAATCTAAATTATAGTTCACGGTTCCAAGGAACCAGTCCTTTCCGACATTCACGATGGACTGATCAAACATGGATCAAGCCGACTTTTTCAAAAGTAACCGATACGGGTAGGAAGAATTCGCGTCCTTATTACATTAAAAAGACCAGAAAAAGTACATTTGACGGAATCAATGTGGATAGTCTGAGTGTTGGCACCGTCGAGAAGCTTTGCAATTGCAATGATCCATTTTTCAGTGTTAAAGTCGGTGGTGCTAGTAGACGGACCAGGCTTGAGTATGGCGATATTGTCGAAATAAGGTCAAGGGGACGAGTAATATTCGGGGTAGTTATGAGTGAAGGCAGCTTTACTTTGCAAACGAAAGTACCAGTGTTCACGTTGGATGGCGAGGTTCAACATTTGAAGAAATCCGAGATAAGTTTTTTACTTAGGGGCGTTTATGATCCAAGTGTTATTGCGACAATTGCGCAGAAGGATGGCATCATGGTTGATGAGCTGGAAACCAATCTGCTGGTGCATCTAAAACTGTTTGTAGCTCAAGCATTACGGGTATCTAGACAACTTCAAGACTATTTCACCGTTGTTTATGCACAACGAGCTAGGCTGCATTCAGCGGTTGCATTAGATTTTGCTGAAATTGTAAGAAATGTACACGAAATTTCGTCCATGGGAAAAGGCAGGTTAGATGATTCACGGATCAGTGGAGTATATTTGCTTGCCTGCTATATTGGATTATCTACATCTGAGTTCCGCATTATTCGAGCAATTGATGATGACCTTGAACCGTTTTTAGCAAGGTCTCAGCGGTCAGTTGATAATATAATAGATTTAATGTTCAGAGCCACTAAGAATGAAGAAGTAATGGAAAAGTTACATATATTGTTGAATGATAGACGAGACAATTTTATTGAGAACCAAGATATCGGTAAACTGACTTCATTTCTTAGTCACTATGTATTATTACCGGATGAAAAAGTGCAAGAATTTGTTTATAAATTATTATCAAAGTTTTATCCTAATTTGGATTATGATACCATTGTTTCACCATCGACTGTTCATAGAGCATTGGTCGAGTGCCGGTTAACTGACCCTAACCACCCGTTTTTAAATGGATCTGGTCTAGCCATAGCACGTGGAGATCCACATTTACTACGAGATGATTTGGACGGCAAGATTATTGAAGAATTGAAGAAACGTAAAATACCAGATAACCCTTCAGTATATTATGAATCTGCATACATTTTCACTCCCACATCAGATATTGCATTTACTTACGAGATTAAAAGCACAAAGGACGTTTTGCATATACATATTCCCGATATATCGTTTTTATGTGAAAGCCGAACATTGTTAGATGTATTAGCAGAACGAGGAGGGAAATCATTAAAATGTACGAATTACCAAGCCTCGTTACCATTACTACCGCAAGAATTTGTTAACCAGCATATCTTTTCACCTGAATCTGAACAAAAATGTTTAACGTTTAGCATTGACCTAGGCACCGGAGGTGCAGATATCAATTGGAGGTCTTGTAAAGTAGAACAGTCAACAGTTAATATCATCCCCACTACTTCAGACAGGCGCACAGATTATATAGTTAATAGCATCAAGCGGGTCTTAGGTGCACATGCGAAGGAACGGATTTCAGCGGGGTCAATTTATGATGTTAGTCCTAAATCGAAGCCATACGCAATCAACACATCGTCAATAGATTTCACGAAACCAGAAACAATTATCCAAGAATCGAAGGTGCTAATTGGAAGGATATGTGCACAATACTGCTTCACACACGGAGTTACAGACACTCCTTACATTACACAAGCACGGATCTCCAGCGCACCTGATGAAATGCTTAATCAGTATCTTTTCACACGACAAACCCAACACCTTAATAATCACAATGAATTATCAATAGCTGCTCAATATTACCAGCACGAACAACTTAGCGAGACTCCTGCACCTCATGAGGGGCTTGGAGTGCCTTTTTACGTTGGAATAGCATCACCATTTGACGATTTGTCGCATATAATTAGCCAAGCTATCATAGTTCGACACATCAATAGGGGCCTGAAATTCAAGTTACGTCACCCAATCCAGTATTTACGGTCAAGAGTGTTGCCACAGAACCAGTGGATAGACTTTTTGTATAATCGGTTCGAACGGTTTGCAGTTTTGCGTAAACTGCATGACCAATTGCTTGGTGAATCAAGTCAACGGTACCATATATTTAGATGCGTTATTTTGGAGGATGCTCAATATCCCGAGACTGCTCATGCATATTGTGACGAGCTAGGAATGAAGGTACATGTTGCGTTGTTACCTGATACTGATGTGAGGGTGGGTAATAGAATTGTATGTGCAGAGATTTTGGAATTAAACCCTGTAGATGGACTCTTTGTTCTAGGGTTGTAAACCCCCTCTGCCTTATTTCAATGATACAAGCATGAATGAGCATGAAGTAAAATTGTAAATAGCATTAGATTATATCATTATTATGATATCATTATGATACAATAGAGCGACTAGCATATACGCTATGATAGTCGCATAATTTTATGCAGGATTTCGTAATATCCCCCAGTTATGCAATTTGGAAGCATAGAGCGCTTTAAAGTGTAATATGTGTATATTTTCAATTAATACAGTTTCAAATGACCAGTAACTGCATCAATAACAGATTTCGGGGCTGGTCCAATACCTAATACTGTCGCTGATCCTGCCGCTATTTGGGTTCGACCAGCATCATGGATTAATCTAGCCGTGAGATCTAATGATAATGCAGTACCTAATAATACCTCCAGTTCTTCCAGACTTGATACCTGTAAAGCTACTTTCATTTGGCCGCTTCTTCTCCAACGATTAAGTAAGACAGGGTTAGTTTTTTGGATTGATTCATAACATGACACTGCGGCATGTGCACATTGAGCACAAGCCTTACCCCTAGACATTTTCAGATCTGTTCTTACTACTAGAACCATTTTGCATTCTTCGGCCGTATCGTTATATGCTGTTGAGGGTGATTCATTATCTGAATCTGAGTCCATTTCATCGTGAATTGGATTAGAATGAGAGGATTCTACTTTCGGGAATAGAAACACGCCAATTAGTAGACCAGTCAGACCCGCAACTATAGTACTAGTTATTTGGCTCATTGGTATTTCCGTCCACCGTGGCATTCTTGATTAAATAAATATGTTAAATCAGTCCTGATAGATGGTATATCTGGATCTGGAGTATTTCAAGAAGCTGAAATTTCAGATCGATCGATCGATATCGCACGCTCAGGAGATCTCTAGATTTTCCTAAGATCTATTGAATTCTATCAACAGGAAAATGTATTAATTACGACAGGTATTGGCCATGATATACGTAGAAGCTTATAAAAAATAGGTCGTTAATGCATTAATAAATAGTTATACCATTACCCCAAGACTGAAACATTCTTCTTCTTCTTTTTGGACATCTTTTTCTGATATTCTCTCCAAGATCCAACTCGACTATCACGATTATCTTCCCAAGCAGCTTCCATTTGACGTTTTTTCTTCAACTCTTCTTTCTGTTCTTCTAGTTTCCTTTTCAATCTTTGTTCTTCTTCGGCCTTCAATTTCTGTAACTTTCGTTTACGTAGTTCATTTTCAATCAATACCTCTTTGGTTTTTTCTCTCCAGTCCGATAAGAATTCATCGGATTTCAGTCGTTCATCATGGATGGTCCATTTACGCTCACGTATCAATAATCTTCGAGCATCTGTGAAAGCTTGGTCCAGCTCCTCACGTTTCTTGTCGTCGCTCAAATCGGCCTCAGCCTTTTTCAATTTATCAAACGCATCAGGAGCTTGTGGATTTTTGGACTTATCAGGATGGATTAGTAGAGATTTTTTCCGGTAAGTCTGCTTGATAACATCCAAAGTACACCCAGGCTGTAAGTCTAGTATCGAGTACGCATCTAGTTGAAATGCATTCAGAATCCGTGAAATCTCTTGGTCTTTAGCGAACTCCGAAGATTCGTTGGAAAGTATGTTGTCCACATCCATGTTATATGGTATATGGTATACCGTATAACTACAGCTGCAGCGCTAGCGCTGTATATATAAAGCTTTAAGGTACCTGTACAGTGGTACGTACCATACATATGTTATATGTTATGGCAACTAGCCTTGATATCGGATATCGATAACGATGCCGATGTTGAGCGTACGTACGCGTATATGTACTGTTCGATCCAGATATCTCGAGCTCTGATGTTATATGCTATCTACGCAGCGCGCGCCTAAGCTTATAACCACATGTGTACACTAGTACGTACTAGCTATATTATATAGCTATAGCTCGCGCTGTAGAGGATTTTATAGTACTTCAGTTGCAGCGCTGTTGCGGATTATAGGGCGCTAGCCATGGAGTCAGAAACGTAGGTACACGCCAAAATTTGCTCAGGTGGATGCTAACAGTCTAGCGTGTATGTTAGGAATATAAATGAAAAGCTACCTGTCCAGGTCGTCAAGGATGAGCTACTCAAACTTTGCGAGCCATGCGGTAAAGTGCTCGGCATAATAGTTAAACATACTCTCAAAATGAAGGGCCAAGCATTTATCGTTATGAATACTAAAGCTCAAGCCAAAAAGGTCCAGAATGAGCTTAATGGACTAATGTTCCACGGGAAAGAGCTGAAAACCGAACCTGCTCGAACGACCAGTGACCTGATATTAGAAAAAACTGCAAAGGGTAAGAAGGAAGCTGAAAAACGACGCATTGAACGACAAAATTTGAAAGAACAACGGATACTTGCCGAGAGAGCGAATGCTAAGCGAGAACGTGAAAAGCCTACAACTGAACCAAGTAATAAACGAGTAAAAACTACAATTGTACAAGAAGAAGTTATACCCAATAAAGTATTATTTTTACAACAATTACCTGAAGGTATAAGTCAAGATGAATTAGTAGATATTTATGAAAAGTACCAAGGATTTATAGAGGTACGATATGTCCCCATAAGGAAAGTTGCATTTGTTGAATTCGTTAATGAAAGTTTAGCAATAATAGCACATGATTCAACAAAAGGGTTGACTATTAATGATACGAAAATATCAGTATCATATGCCAAAAAGTAATAATAATAAAACAAAACTATTTCTATATTTATGTACATGAAAGATCTTATCGTTTGAACCATCCAAATGCAGTTTCTTTTAATGCTTGCCAGACCGAAGCCTTTTTAGCTGTTTTATTTGCTTCTCTGACTATTCTATCATAATAATTGGGTAATCCATTAGGTTCAATGATTCGTTTACTGAGAGGGAACTTTTATTAGTAACAGTTTTTGCCATTTTTTCCAACACTCTACTTTACTTACTTTTGCTTTGGATTCATTTGATCGAATTTTCGAAGCAGCACTAATCTGTTGTTCAAGATAAGTGCTGGATGAAAGATTTTTAGTTGATGATTCACTCAAGTATGCTTCATATTTCTCGATTTCAAAGTTCCGTAATGAGACTTTGTACACCTTATTGGCATCCTCTGGCCATTTCTGGAACTCGCTAACCAGCCGTTTGACTAGCCCCAAACGTGTTCCTAAGGACATTTTATATTAATGCCCTGTTAATATAATATCAAGCTTGTGCTAGCGATATATATATCGCGATCTTGCGAGCGGATAATTATATGGGTAATTATATCGATCGATCTTCATTCGTTGATATATTTCAGGGTAATTACCCCGGATATTATTGTCAAATGTTACCGATACCAACAACCCAGATATAATGTTTTACGCACTCAACAAGGAGTTCTTTAAAAATTTAGATGACTACAAGTATCTTATAAACTACATACCTAATTGGAACATATACAGTTATTTAAGCTTCCTGTGACTCGAAAGGAGCCAACTTTGAGGTTCCAACGTCCCAAGAGACACCTTCAATAACCAAAGCCTTCAAAGCTTCAAGAACATCTTCCTCACTTCCTCTTACTTGCTTCGTGGTATCTCTTTCTCTGATAGTTATCGACCCATCTTTAACAGTTTGGAAATCCACAGTAATTCCAAAGGGAGTACCCAATTCATCATTTCTAGCATATCGTCTGCCGATTGAAGCCGAAGAATCATCGATACGTGACGTAATTCCCACTCTTCTTAATTTTGAAACAATACTTCTAGTGATTGGCTCAAACTCTGTATTGTTAGATAAAGGAACCACAAGAACTTTAGTTGGTGCAACTGAAGGTGGGAAACTGATAACACCTCTAGCAGAATCTTCAGGTCGAGTCCAGAATGATTGTTCAACAAGCGCATACAAAATTCGCCCAATTCCAAAAGAAGGTTCAATAACACTTGGAATATATTCTCTGACATGTTCAGTATGTTTACGTTTTTCGATTTGAATAAAATTAGTATCCAATTCAATAGTATCAGCAATTCCATCAACATTAAAAGTAATTTTCCCATTTTCTTTCAGTTCCTTAGCCAAATCTTCACGCTCACAATCTGTACGAGATTCAAGCCAAGCCTCAACTTTTGAAGCATCTTTCCTGAATTTTGGCCCAAACTTTTTTTTGTCAATGTCAATTTCAAATCGTTCCACAATAATTGGTTCATCAAGAGTTTCCCTAACTACCAATTTTTCCTTAGTTCTAGCGGAATGAACAGTCAAATCATACGCAGATCTGTCCGCACATCCAACACACTCAATCCAACCATATGAAGTGTGCAACTCACAATCCCAACAATCAGCAGCATAATGAGCCATTTCGTTTTGCATATGTTGTCTGAATCTTAATCGTTTAGGATTAATACCAATCTTGATCATAAAAAGATAGATTCTTGCCAAGAAGTAACCCAAGGTTTGATTATTAACCATTCCAGATTCAACTGCTTCACCTACAGTGGTTTCAGTCAAGTCAGTTTTACCAGCACTTTGAACATCCATTGGTAAAAATCTTAGTTTGATATCTTTAATTTCATTAAATCTAGGATGATCTTTATTGTTAGGATCAACAAAATGTTCAATTTCAGCCATCAAAAATTCTCTAACTCGCAACAGACCACCTTTAGGAGAGATCTCATTTCTAAATGATTTCCCAATCGAAGCAGATGCAAAGGGGATTTTTAGATTGTTATACTCCAATAACTTGTTAAAATTCAAAAACTGTCCTTGAGCAGTTTCAGGACGAAGATATCCCTTCAAACTTCCTGAGGGTCCAATACTTGTTTCAAACATTAAATTAAACTCCATAGGAGGTTCAAGCTTTCCTCCAGTTGCAGGATTAACTATATTGTATTTTTCAATGAGTTCACCTAATTGAGGTCCAGAATATCCATCAATTTGTGCCAAAATGGATTCATATTCAGCAACAACCTCATCATCAAGTTTAACTGCTTTAATTTCCTTAACTTTCTTCTTACGTTTCTTGTCCTTATCATCTGCGACAACAGTCTCTCCGCGAGCTTCTTTATCACCTTTCAGTCTGCTCTCTAAAACTTCCTCTACCAAATGATCAGCACGGAAGATTTCTCCAGTAGCGGGATCACGCAACATCCAATCTGCGAATTTGTCAACATGACCAGAAGTCTTCAAAACATCGTATGGGGTCAATGCAGTACAATCCACTTCAAGAATATCTTCTTCAAGAATGAAATGCTTTCTCCACAAATCAATTATATTAGCCTGCAAGGCACACCCTGAAGGACCATAGTCATACAACCCAGAAACACCTCCGTAAATATCAAATGAGGGTGCCCAAAAGAATCGACGCTTTAGCAACGCTTCAAGAGTATCTCTGTTAAAAGGCTGGTCAAATTGTCTTCCACTCATCGTATGGACACTATTAGCTAATCTAGGCAAACGTGTAAAGTAGCCAGTAGCTACTTGTCTTATTCTGTGAATTGTGTCAAGTGATCAATTCGAGAAATATGAATCAAAAGATTTCAAAATTTAAATGGAAAAGCGCTAGCTAGCATGCGCAGTATAGCTATAGTACTAGCCATAGTACGTACGCTACTAATATTGACTGGTTATAAAAAGTTTCATGCGTTATAATTATGCGATCATTTAATCATCGTTAGCGTGCTGACTTGAAATTTCATGGCAGAGGTCGTTGATTATATAAAAATTACGTAAAAGGATTAAAGCCTTCGAGCACCTGAATATGCTAGAATTGTTAGACGGGAGGTTTGTCACTAGCTGTGGGTATTGGGGATTATACTTACATTTGGGCGATATTGCAATACCTTTTCCCTTTCGTGCAGCTCGGTAAATCACTTCAATTATATCTATCAGTTCTTGCTTGTTTGTAATTGGGAAATTCAGCTTGTTATTGTCACCCGTGCCAAAATCACAGAGCATATGCTTGTTCCGGTAGAAAAACATTATAGACATGGGGTCATACAGTTCGTACATCTGGTTGAAGTCTGGCACTTGGTCAATGTCGCAGACATAAATAACGGCGAAGTTCCGCACTTTGTCTGCTATTCCGTAGAGCAGCTCGTCCATTTCCATACATTCGCGGTCTGAATCTCTGCCAAACCGGATTACCACCAGCCGCTCTTCCTCAGTGACTATCGCCTGGTCAACATGCCATCCTGTTCGCAAATGCGGCAAGAAGACACTTCCCATGGTTAACTTTTAAATGAGACGTCGACGTCTTTTCGAGATAAGTACTTTGGGTGACTTTGACAAATTAGTAATTATTGTATGGAAAGCTTAGTCATCGAAGTTCATACCAACGGGCAATATTGCGGGTAGCCAGGCCCAATATATTGCTTAATATTAAAAGCTTATAAGGGCCTAGTGTCACTAGACTACCATCTAGATCTAGATCTAACGTACGCGTACAATATTAACGATTGCACGCTTACACGCACGCGCGTACGCGCGTGTACAAGAACTAGTTAAATATTATAACGCTAACGCTGGAAAAATATTTAATTATATACCTTCTCCCAAATAGCAACCACTACCGTTAATATGAGCGAGTCATTTACACCCGAGGAAGCTATTTTAAGCTTTAATGTTAGATTTCATGACGGTAGCTTAGTGCGTCAAAAGAAAGATGTGCAGAGATCAGTGCGGAATGCATGTGAGAATGCTTACCTCACACTTTTACTTGAATCTGTCTATGTTTCACAGGAAGAAGTTATTGCACTTGAAAAATGCATGCCATTTAACATAATTGCACTTGTTAAACATTCTGAAGCTTTTAAAAGCTGCAATTCTGGATCCGGTATTGGTGATCCTGCTCAAATCAGAAAGTATGTGAGGTCTGACGATAGCTTTGTGGCAATTCGTGCGGAGGATCTTTTCCTGACCTTTTTGACAAAAATGTCCGGGTTTGAGTTCTTTGAAGCATATATGAATTATTGGCGTGGTGATATTTCTGATGCTCATTTGGTCTGTAATTTTTTTGCAATCTATTACAGATCTGTAATTGCGGCCAGAGATTCAAGAGTGCTTAAGAAAATAGTTGATCTTGTCCCCTCTCGCTTTAGACCATTTCCAACTTCAAATATGGACATCTCAGAAACTTGCAAAGAAGTGAAGTATTTGATTGAGCGAGATGTTACTGAAAACTTCGTTAAAGCATTCAATGGTATGAAAGAAGTGCTTGATGGTCTTGAAGGAAAGAAGATTGTTTCCAGGGAAAAGTATATAACTGTACAGCAACAGCTACTTGAATACAGGAGTATTATTAAAGAAATTTCTAAGAAATATCCTAACATCGCTGAAGTAGCGTGCGAATGGGCTATTGCCAAGACTCATCATTCTTGCACTCCTCTTATTACAACAGAAGAGGAAGACCAACTGTACGTGCAGCTTCAAAGTGGACAGTTGCCGGATATTAATCTCGATTCTTATTGGCGTAGAAAATCTCGTTACATTCAATGGGAAAGTTAAGAGCGAAATAAAACCAAAGTTAATGGAATCACATCTACTCAAAATAAATACTTCACTACTGACTTGTGATAAATTTGTTAGGAGCTTATTATTGAGCAATCTACTCCTGAAGAAGACATTCAAGTGGCTATTCTAAGATGATGGCATTTTTTGACTCCAGAACGAAGCATTTTCTTCCAGCAAAAGAGAAGTTGGGAGAACTGCCTGACAAAACTAAAATTTTGATATGGAATATGAAAAAGCAGCGCCAAAAGGCTCACTAAACAATATTGATTTTGTGAGAAATGAGTTGGATGCCAAGATGCCTGATTAAAGAACGGTACCTGTTGACATTGAACAATACATTATTGGAACTGTGGGTACTTGGTATCAAAATGTATACTTTCATTTCAGATGAAAGCCATTGTACAAAAAGGTGGAAAGAATCGAAGTGAGTTTCCGCCATACCCCAGCTCCTGATGGGCTTTGACATTCACCGGTTGGCCCTACGATGATTGACGCCAAGTATGCTTTAGCTATTGCTACTGCTGTTAATTTTGATCCTAAGAAAGTACCAACATGCTTCATGTCTACTATTAGAACCATCATATTAAAGGAGCTAGAAATAAAAATTACTGGTAGATTTTTTTGCTATTTGCAACGCAGAAATTTCAAAAGCTTTAGTCTCGCCAGCGGAAAACTACCTGTATAGCCCCTAATAAGATAGAGTGTGACTTTTGGGGCTCCTTTTTCATACTCTCCATCAAAATCTTTAGTATCTTAAAGTTACATAGAACTACATTGATATAGTTTTTTATACACCAGTGCTTTTCTGTTAACGGATGTATTTTGTTGCGCGTAGCAATCATTTTCCGCTATAAGCTCTGCTGCTACCAAGGAACTCTGCGTTAGCTATAATATTGTCTTATTAGTAGACGCAATTACGGTCTTTAGGCTGGATTCATCTAATCAACAACAAGGATTTTTACACATGAATCACTAAATCATAATGAAACAAATCATATCTCAACAAAAGTATAGCATATAGGCCATGAATGGTAGAGACATAAGATAATAGATCATAGCTAATGGCTAAACATAGCAAAAAGGTGAATGCATCATAAAACTATATACAAATTTAATTTCTTCTTTTGGAAACTTTCCCTGAAGTAATAGAAGTAGCATTCTCACTGACCATATCCAAGAAATCATCAACAACTTTCTCTTTCTTTTCACTTTTAACATTCGTATTACTCTCTTTATTTTCTTCATCAAAAAAAGAATACTTCTTTCTGAACTTAGCCAATTTACCAGTTGAATCGCTTTCAGCAGAGCTTATTTCCGGCCTAGACTTGTTCCACTTGGGACTATTTCTCATATCATTGATATATTTCCATTCCACTCTGGGAAATTGTGTTTTTCGCGTGTAAGTTGACCCATCTGATAATTGTACTTTGCAGTCAAACTTGTAATATATAGCCGGCCTCGTTCTACCAATAGGTAGCTTTTTTGGAATCCGTTTTTCTAATGCCGAGTCTGCTTTGACAAGATGAGCAGGTATTTCTGATTTGGCAGCATAGCTACGTGTGAATATTCTGGATCCCCCAATAACAGGTCTCATGGTGAAAATTTACCCAAAGCGCTGTACATGTGAGTTTACCATGGTCAAACGTTATAACAGGTACCTAGCTTAACGTACGTACGTAGGAAATTCAGATCGAGATCTGACATGCTATCGTGATATCAGTAGTTGTTATAACATGTTAGCAAAATGTTACAAAATGTCACATAAATAATGTGCCAAATCTACGGCTGAAATTCATGCGTCTCGCTCGGAACAATCTATTATAATCTAGCTGTACTTTTACCCCTTTGAGATTCGAAACTACCTGAAATTAATTTAATTACATCATTGTCTTAAGTCCGTAAAGGGTAAACTAAGATTCAACTAGTTGCGGCGCGTTAACTAAAACGACGATCCGATTAAAACCGAATCCATGAACAAATCATAATGCACATTCGAAGCATGACCCCATTTGCCATTCATATCTGCTAAATTGTGCAATTCCTCTGCTTTATTTATTTCTATTTATTGTTATTGTCCTTCTTATGAAGAAGTCATCTTTGTAATGAGTATTAGAGACAAGTTGGCTAGAGAAACTCCACATCGACCAAGGTGTGCAGGCCACCGAGGGTTCCGAGCATGTTTTGCCGAAAACACCGTTTTGTCCATGCGAGAAGCTATAAAGAATGGAGCTTCAATTATTGAGACTGATATTCAGGTCGCTGGCGATGGGGAAATTATAATTTTGCATGATACAAACACGAAAAGATGTTTTGGAGAAGATTATGAAGCTACCAAAACTCCATTTCATGGTACTTTGGATAAATTACGTACAATCGATGGGTTAAATACGCGGAAAGTATCAGAAAATACTAGTGGATTGCGGCCATCTTCAGGAGAAAAAATGCCAACTTTCAAAGAAGTATTGGACTTGTTTGCTAATGACCCTCAATTTGCTGATACCACTTTAATGCTTGATGTTAAGGCCAGTAATGAACCCTGGGTAATTGATATGGTTATCAAGGCATTGAAATCAAACGAGTACCAATCCGATATTAAATATTGGGCTAATAGAATGGTACTTGGTGTATGGAGATTAGATGTTTTGAAAAGATTACATGAGATTGAACCTGA
Organism: Groenewaldozyma tartarivorans; assembly: GCA_030574255.1. Classification (NCBI taxonomy): domain Eukaryota; kingdom Fungi; phylum Ascomycota; class Dipodascomycetes; order Dipodascales; family Trichomonascaceae; genus Groenewaldozyma; species Groenewaldozyma tartarivorans. The sequence continues at coordinate 5,821 of JAJMEQ010000040.1, read as the reverse complement.
TTTTCCGGTTGTACATATTGGCATTAATTTGAATCGAGCAAGACAATTTATTGATTTTTCTCCACAAGTTATTGGTATTTCACTTCATCAAGGATGTTATACTTATTTTGGTGGATCAGCATTGATGAAATATGCTCGTAGTAGGAAAGTATCAGTATACGCTTGGACAGTTAATGCTGATAATTGGTTTAAATGGGCTATTAGTTCCGATTTGGATGGAATTGTAACTGATAATGTGGATCTTTATACTAAATTCGTTGATGGATTATCTGAAAAGGATATTCAAAACTATTCTAAATCCCGACCATCAAGTTTTATCAGCTGGTATCTTCCATGGATTGTTTTCCCCATGTTATACCAAGTTGCTAGAATATTTGTTTTTGGTCTGACAGTTCGATCTTATTTTAAACCACCTAGGAAACCCATTTTTACTGAATTGGATATCAGTAGTGATGTTGATGATACAAAGAATCTTCTATCCACTATTGACTAGGTACATATAGATACATAGAACAATTACAATGTTGCACGCGATTATATTTTGCTATATTTACAAGACACTTTTATTTATAATCAAATCCACAGCAGCTTGAATCAACTTGTGAGCAATTGCCTCTGGCGGTGGTACAGTGATTTCTTCTTTATCATTAGGGTCCATAAACTTGTATCCTGGGCTTCTTGCCCTTTCTAGGGCTTTGCTAATAGTCCCCACGTCGACCCACCTGGCATCATGTAATTCTGGATCATGAGTCAAACAGATTGAAGGATCAGTTGCTTCAGCAAGACAGCCTACCATTATATTAGCAGGATATGGCCAAGGTTGAGTGGAATGTAAAACGACTCTACCACATTTAACACCAGATTCCTCCCATACTTCTCTTCTAACACAATCTTCTATAGATTCACCAGGTTCAAGGAATCCGGCAAGACATGAATACGCATTACGCGCTCTGAACCGTTTACCATTTCCCAGTAACACTTTATCACCATGGATCACTGCTACTATAATAGTCGAATCAGTTCTTGGGAATTGTAAGTTGCTTACAGCAGCTGTATGGGTAAGACAAGTTTGAACATCGCCATTACGCGGTTTTAAACATCGTTTCTTGGCACCCCCGTTCACCGAAACTGTTCGTGTTCCACAGCCGGCACAGAACTGGTTACGTCTATTCCAATCAACATACATTGAAGCCTGGCCGTATAGTCCAAGGATCATTTGATCAATGGGTTTCTCAGAAAATCGCACGCTAACAAATTCACCCTCACTCAATGAAGGGATTTGTGCATCGTCAAAAAGACCTATAGCAAAGACCGGACTACCAACATATTCGCGGTACCGTAATCCCGAGGGATTTTCAATTACTCCTAGATAAACAACAATGGGAAGGGTTTGAGAAGCAGATTTCAAAGTTTGCTCTTCTTCCGGTGTAAAATATGACCATCCCTCGTTTGTAGCCTTATGATCATCCAATGCAACTTTTTCAGGATCAACAAGATCTTTAACATCCGTATAAGTTAAATACTTTAGTTCGGAATTGTGTAAAAGTATTCGGTAGGACTTATCAAGAATAACGTATTTTGTACTTGGATGAGTAACCGCAAGCCGAAGGTACTCGCTATCTTCGCGAAGAAAACTTAACCGATTTATAGGTGTTAGTGAGTACCCATTAATCGTTTCTGGACCATATTTTTCTGTCAACATTGTCAAATATATATACCGAAATAAATAAATATTCAACCAAGCTTATAAATCAACGCCAGGAGCTCCGAGTTGGCTATAAATGTGCGTTGAAAAAAGTTATAGGATCCGGATCGATTTGATTTGAATTTCTCCACATTTATACGCTCAGCCGCACCTCCATCGGCAATATGAAAAATATCATCATGAATTTAACAATTAAGATGATCCGGATAAGACCTACGATATAGAAGGTTACAATGATAATACATAATATCTCCTACCTGTGTTATTAGTTAGAGTTGGAATTTCGTATTTTGATGCCTCTTACTTCATTCTATCAATGACTAGGGTAACCCAGAGGATCGTGCCCAGACATCATATAGAAGCCTCAACTACTCAACCAACTTCAAATCATTCTTCATGAGATTTTTATCCATATTTTCTCCGTGGAGGTGGTAATTGTTCCACTCCTTTCACAGACTCTAGTCCGTACTCCAAGTTCAAACGTTCGACTTTTTTAATAGCTGGGCATGTTCCCTTATCGATATGTTCAATAATCCAGACTTCAGAGTTTGCATATTCTGTTCCACATGCCTTACATCTTCCCGGCGTCCCATTTCTATCACGCTTTTTAGTTCCTGGAGGATACTCGAAATGCATTGCCTTGAGATGGTTCTTATAGGTATCACAACGAGAAAATCCGCCAGTAGGATGACAAGGCGGCTCGTAGGCTCTTGGTTGGTGTTTACCATTCCCCGATGATGATGAGGGACTGGTAGTGTCATTAGCGTCATTAGATATGTTTGGTAACGGTTTCCCATTTGCATCAAACTGTACTGCCAAAATAGGCAATTTTGAAAATAATGGACATCTAAATGGTGCATCACCACGATGAGATTTCTTATGTCGATATAAATCATTAGGTCGACTGAAACCTCGGCCACAAATATCACAAATATGACCTCGAGTGACTTCATCCATATGGATAGCCTGATGAGTTGATAAATTCGAGAACCAGTGGCCGCATTCAGGGCACTGTCTTTTACGCCTGTGAGAAAACGAATCATCTTTGGTCTCCACCTTAATAGAGGGATCAACCACATCTCCTTGGTCGTCACGATAAAGTAGATGGTGGTTGGTCAAATTAGATATACTCATAGGACCTTGAAATTCGCCCTGGTCACCGCCACTAGCACCTGGCTGTACGACGGGCCGCCCAGACGAGTCAACGGCAGCGGCCGCCATAGTCAAAGTAGCCAAGGCCGAGAACGAAGGCGATCCTGGATCTGTCTCATCACCTGGGTGATGCCGTTGTTGCTGTAGTTGTAGTTCTTGTTGTTGCTGCTGATCCTGGTGGTCCTGATCCTTCTGGTCCTGTGCGTCAACCGTATTACTGGCACCACCTTTAGTAGTACCGTTTGGATGAGACTCGGATTTACCGGACTTGGACTTTGACCTACGTTTCCTCTTCTTACCACCTCCAACAGCCTCCATCGATCCTTGCTCGTCGTTAACATCTCCTTCTCGCTGGCGCTTCAGGTCCGAAGACGAGAGCGTCAAGCTGGTGTCATGGTGATTACTAATGGACGGGTCTATTAAGCTATCGACCATATCGTCAGCCGAAGTGTCGTGCTTGATAATGCCGTCGCCACCGGAATGCTGCTGGCTATGCTGGTTGAAGTCGAAGATAGCGCTCTGGTCGAACGCTGCGAACTTGTCAGGGCCGTTGTCAGCACTCGTCGGAGAGTCCTCTGAGTGTATGCCGTGGAGGTTGGGGCTGGGGTTGGCGGGTGATGGAGATGGCTTAGCGGAAGCTCTGTGAATTCCAGCCGTATTGTTGTTGTTATGATGATGATGATGATGACGATGATGATGAGAGATGGTGCTGATGTCGTCGACAAAGTTGGTCGACGGCGAAGTGTCGCCGAGCTGCTTGGCACCTGAGCCCATGGATGCCGGCGAGCCGTCGTTGCTCGGAGAAGTCGGTCCCTCTAGCGACGTCAGAGGAATGACCATTTGGCAGAGCTTGAGAAAATGTGAAGTGAAATATTTTTTGGATAGGAACTGATTGGCTTGTACTTTAATCGACTCGAATTTGTTAGTGTGGAACTCCGATATGTTGTTGTCGTAGTTAACGCGCGTTGGGCATAAAATTTATCAATAATATCATAATATAACATTACCATAATTGATTGTGCGAAATTGTTGGACGTACTGAGCACACACTGCGCACAGTCAAATTACTATCATCGGTGAATCACCACCAACTTTAATTTACGCCCAACTTTCCAGTTGCTGCAGTCAACTTAGACTCAGCCCACCGTAAATGAGTGGTCAGCTACGCCCAACTTTGAAATCTCCCATTGTAAATGAAACCTTTTCTAAGAAAAGCATATGGTTTTCTACAATACTTTCAATATTAATTTCGGGGCGGACAAATTTTATCCCGCTCCGGAACGGCGCTAATAAAATAACGCGTACTACCGGTAGTTTCGCGAGTCTACGGAATCCGGATACCCTTTTTTTCCCCTGTTATTTACCCGTTATTAGTAATATTCCGGCATTAGATTACATATCTCCTATTACTACTAGTTATTATTTTATTTATCACTCGTTCTCTCTCATTTTATTTAGTTTTGTTCGCCTTACTACTGTTACACTTTTTTTTTGCCTTGGCTCTTTCTGTTGCCATGGCAACTGCCGCTTTCCGCTTTCCGCTTCACGCTTTTATTACTTAGGCCTTTTTAGACCTCGACCTAGTGGTTCTTTTGGTCTCACTGCCACTGACACTGGTTGAGCTGGCCTTCTTCTTGGGGGTTGCAGACTCTCCTTTGCTGTTACCACTGCTGGCCAACTTGGCGGTCTTGTTCTTAATAGTCTTGTAAACCCTCTTGTAGAATGAAATGAACAAGACCAAGTAACTGCTAATTAATGCACATCCATAGATAGCAGCGAATTCTTCTCCTGCACAGCTGCCGGCATTAGGCAAGAACGGCCAGTACGTCGAGGCGAAGTACGTGTAGCTTGCAAAATAAATAAAGAAGATATCAATAACAAATTGAACAATTTGTAAGATAGTGACCCATTCTTTCCACCAAACCCTGATTCCGCATGAGGCCAAGAAGTAGTACCAGTACATAACAACATGAACCAACAGATTCAATACGATAGGAACCCATGAGACACTTGTACGGCCAATCAATTGAGTGTAGCAGAGCAAAGCAGTAGCGCCATGATGATAAGTATGCAAAAAGGTCAATGGCTTCTTTCGCAAAACCAAAAACACGGTATCAAACAGTTCATAGTACTTGCAAAGATAATTCAAATAATAAATAGTCACAATGGGTTGTGACCATGATCCTTTATTACAGATAGCATACAATAATCCATGATTAACAATAATAGGTACCAATTGTTCAACCAATAACAAGAACAACACTAATGAAATCAAAGTCAGAATCAAATTGTGCAACCGGAAAATCCAATTCAATCTGATAACTGGTGCCTTCAACTTATTAAGAACAAATCGTCCACCAAAAATGACCGTGTAGTAAATAGCAATAGCAACACCTACTTCTGGCCAGGTTGAAAAGGGCAAAGGCCCCTCAGTGAAATGGAATTCGCTCGGAACGAATTTGCCATCGGTCAACTTGGTGGTCAAATGGTCAAAAACAGACCAAAGATAAATTCCAAAAGGTCGTTCAATTGAAGGTGATTGAATTTCAACCCATGAAGGGAGTTGTTCGAGAATTTGGGACATTATAAAAATGAATATCCCAGAGACTGAAGGAAAAAATTAAGAGGAAAAAAAAGAAGAAGAAAAAAAAATAGTCCTTCAAAGACGAGTTTGGAATTTGTAAATTTGGACGTGTTTTGAAAAAAAGAGAAGAAGGAAAAATCGGAAAATTACTGGTACTTGTTAAGCAGAAGCAAGAAAAAAAAAAAACTTTAAAAAATGTGCTTGGGACGCGTTCAATTGCTTTTAAGGGGTAAACGGTCAACGTTAACGTTGGTGCCATGGATCGATTCGATCGATCGGACCTAATTAAGATATAAGCGCTTAAGCTTAGGTAGTATCTCGATTATGTTGGATTTATACACATCTTCAATTACCTAATCACATCAAAGATGATCAATACA